>CM065381.1:42500-150000 GCA_033060915.1 Euryodendron excelsum | reverse complement strand
GGTCGAAGATACGTTTCTTGCCGCCCTAAAATATTTCCTAAGTGGTTGGCACCACTAATGGGATTTTAAGCTTGGCACTATTGCAATAGGCGCTAGGTTAATTTTTTGTCTATAAATACAGAGCCTCTTCCCTACGTAGAAAAGGTCAGCAATCTAACTCTGAAAACTCTCTCTCTCGATATACAACCCTCGAACTCTCTCCAAACCCTAACTTTCTTAGGCTTCCTCAAACCCTAGCCCCCATACACTTTAACCCTAGCATATATACACCCAATACACACCTATACGAGCCTCTAAGTCAACCATTGAAGACTCAAGGTGCCGCAATCTCGAAGTTCTAGAAGATCAACGCGAAGTAAAGCAAGCAAATCAAAGAAGACGCAAGGTTGGTTCTCTATTTATGTTTATGCTATTTCCCCCTTCTCTCTTCTCCCTTCTAACCCACTTAGGTTTTCTTCTATTTTAATCTCCTGTCTTCTTCTCCCCCTTTCTTGCATGCTTAAAACAAGGGAATTCCCGGTTCATGTGTAGGAAGAATGGTTGAAAGTCACTGTGTTGGGGGCTTTCCTCTAATTTGACCTTAGACCAAGTGGATTCAGCCCCCTTAATTATGTGGTAAAGCCTAAACCTTATATGTTCACGACCCTACTTACATTGTGCATATCATACTCATGCATCTTTTCAAAATCCTTTTCTAAACTTGTTTTCAAAAACTTGCATCAAAATCTCTTTCAAAACTTGCATTAAAATTTTCTTCTTCCAAACATGTTTTAAAAACTCCCAATCTTAAAATGATTCGAACCATTCCATGGTTAGGATTATTTTAGGGAAGTGTTGCATAGATTTTGGATGTAAACCCTAAAATTATTTTCGTCAAAACCACAATCTTAAGGTGATTCTAACCATTTCATGGTTAGGGTTGCTTTAGAAAAATGTTATATTTAAAGTGATTATCATGATCCATAATTTCAAATCTTTGTTGTTTTCAAAACTACAATCCTAGAATGGTTCTAATCTTTCTATGGTTAGAGTCATTTTAGGAAAGTGAGATATTTTTAGAGACTTGTAAAAGTCCATATTCCATTTTCTTTCCAAATCGCTTTTTGAAAATCTCCTTTCCAAAACCTCCTTTTAAATCCTCTCCAAAAATCTCTTTTCTAAACTTACTTTCTAAAAATTTCTTTTTCTAAAATTTTCTTCTCAAACTTACTTTCCTAAAAACTCTTTCCAAGAATCTCTCTTCAAAATTCTACTTTCTGAAAACACTCTTCAAGTTTGCTTTCTAGAAACTCCCTTCAAAAGATTTACTTTGCAAAACCTCTTTTTCTTGGAGTCCAAGTCAAACCCTAGAGCCAATGATTAGAAAACCTTAATTTCTACTTTCCTTTTCCACATCCAATTATAGCTTTCCAAAATTCTATTTTTTACATTGAACTCTTAGGTTTCCTAAATCTCTTTTTCATGTCAAATCATATTTTCTAAATCTAAGTTTTCAAATCTCATCCTTTTCAATTCCATGTCAAATCGTCTATTTTGGAAAATAGAAATCAAATCTTTCTTAATTCAATCATTTCCTAATTCTAAACTTTGCTAATGTCAAACTTTTTCAAATTTTAAACTTTCCAATCTTTCTAAATTTAAACCTTTCCTCATTTCTAAACTTTCTAAATCTTTCTTAAATCAAACTTTCTAAATTCCAAATGCTCCTTCTTAATTCGAAACTTTCTTAAAATGGAATTTTCCTAAATGGAACTTTCCTATTTTGAAACTTTCCTAAATCCAATCTTTCTTAAACTCCAACTTTTCAAATCTTCTAAGTTCAACATTCAAGTCAAATCTTTTCTAAATTCCTTCCAAGTCAAATCAAATCTTTCTTAAACCTCAAGTCTTTCCTAAGTCTTATCTTTCCTAATTCTAGATTTTTCAAAACCAAAATTTTCAAAATCAAGCATTTCAAGTTCAAGACAAGTCAATTCAATTACATGCTTCAACCCTAGATTACCGTTAGTCCTAGGATGTCTAGACCTTAGTTCGACCCTAACCCTAGAGTTAGGAAGCTTTCAACTCTTCTCCAAAAATTCTTTTCTAAACCAAGATGGTTTTTCAAACGCCAACTCAAGTGAAGATGTTTTCAAAACTCTATGTTTTCAAATCAAGTTCAAAGTCAATTCTAAGGTCTATTTCAAATACTCAAGTTCTATTTTAAATCAAAGTCCAATCTTTTCAAATTTTCCAAGTCAATTTCAAATCAAAGTTCAATTTTTAATCTTCCAAATCTAAGTTCCAAATCAAAGTCTTTTCAAACCAAATTTTCTATTGGACTCTTGTTCGAACTACGACTGACTTGATTCTCAAAAAGGAATATATAAGCAACCCTCATGGGTGCGGTCATAAACTTTTTCAAACTTCCAATTTTATAACTTTTTTCAAACTTTTAATTCCATGATCTATTTCAAGTTTCTAATTTTTAAATCGATTTTCAAATCTTCGATTTCAATGTTTAAAACTTTATTTCTAATTTCAAATCTAGTATTTTCAAATCCATTTCAAAATCAAATTTGCTTTTCAAATCCACTTTCAAAATCAAATTCTTGCACTTGTATATCATGCATCATGTCAAACTTCTTTTCATAGTTTTTTTTTAAAGTGGAAAATTTTGAACTTGTATTAATCAAGGATTCTGAATGAGTGAACCTAGGGTGAATAGAAATGTAGGTACTGCAAGGGCGGGGTAGGGTGATGGCTTAGTGCGTCTTCTCTACACGTAACCAACCTCCGGACTTAGGATCACTATTTTTGGAAGACCAAAAATGGAGGTATTTTCAAAAAGGGCTTAAATTTTTTCAAAGGTTGCCAAACAACCTATTTTCTTAAAACCCCTTTCTTGAGGAAGTTTTCAAAATCTTTTTCAAAAAAACCCTAAGTATAATCTTTGGATTGTACTTAGTTTTTAGGTGAGCTAACTCACCTTAATCAAGTTAGGTGGCGACTCCAAATTGTTTTGCAAAAGTCTCTATTTAAAATCAGTTCAAACCTAGTCGCACTCATTCTTCTAGGAGGATGAGTTCTAATAAGAGAGTATTATGTTTTTCTCACTTGTCTTTTTCGAGTGCAAAAAATCGAAGCGCGACAAAGGTGCTGCAACTTTAAGGTTCTCAAAGTTCAAGCAAAGCAAAGCAAATAAAGCAAGCAAAGCAAGAAGAAGACAAGGTAGGCTTTCGATTTACTTTTATGTAATCCCCCCTCTTTCTTCTTCCTTCTAATCCACTTAGGTTTTTCTTCTATTTTAATCCCTATCTTCTACCTCCCCTTCTTGAATGCTTGAAACAAGGGACTCCTTAATTCATGTCTAGGAAAAACTGTTGAAGGGCACCGTGCTGAGAGCTTTCTTCAAATTCGATTCTTGATGGTCTGGGTTCGACCCTTTGATTATGTGGTGAAGCCTAGCCTTATATGTTCCTCTTGATTGTATATATCATATCCATACATTCATCTAAAATTGTTTTCAAAGTTGTTTTCCAAACTTGCATCAAAACTCTCTTTCAAAACTTGCATTCAAAATTTTTTGTTCAAACTTATTTTCAAAATCACAATCCTAGAGTGATTCTAGCCATTCCATGGTTAGGGTTGTTTTAGGAAAGTCTTACATTCAATATGACTATCAAGGTTCAAATTTTGGGTGTAAACCCTAAATTGTTTTTATCAAAACCACAATCTTAAAATGGTTCTAGCCATTCCATGGTTAAGGTTGTTTTAGAAAAGTGTGATATTCAATGTGATCATTTGTTATGGATTTATACTAAAAGACATGTTTCGTGTAATGGCTTTAGTATTTATTAATAAATTAGTCATTCTATTTTTATGAGAATCTGTGCGAGCAATGTTTGCATTACGTTATTTTTTTAATGCCTATGCATGTGTGTCTCTTATTCTATATAGTAGATGATTTGGTGTGTAGAATACCGCTTACACACAGAAGATCAGATCATTGGTTCTTATAAAATATAAGCTTATCATTCACAGTCTTAGATAGATCTGGACACACCATCAGTAGGACTATAGCACAAGGTTTTAATAGGTCTGTCTTGACTATGGGAAACAGTATAGTTCTAACTCCTTGTACTAGTACACTTTGTATGTATTGAATAGGACTATGTTGAGATAATTGTTTTTATACTGACTATATAAAACAATTAATACCTTATGATTATTATGAGTGTTTATGCTCTTAATTCTAATATAATAAATAGACACATGCATTTAGTATTTATTGTTTTAATTAACAAAATAGTGAGATTCTTTGTGGGTCAATAAACCCAGTGAGTTGGACAATAACATTACGTGTATGTAAGCACCCAATTTTTGACTGCTCGGCAGTCTACACTCCGTCCAGACTTGTGTTCAAGTCATTGTGGGCATATTCCAACCGAAACCAACTTTCTAAGTCCAAATCCCATTTGTCCGTCGTCTCGCTGGCCTAGTAGGCCCAAATAGAGGCAAAATGACCAAAATACCCTTAGGGGCATTGTCCTTTCCTTTCCGATTCCAATCCCTCTCTTGGGACAGTTTATTCCTCGCGACGGTTCCAATCCAGGCACGTCTTTTCGAAGACGGTAAGACCCCTTTCCAACCCCTCTCTCGAGACAGTTTATTCCTCGAGACGGTTCCAATTCAGGCACGTCTTTTCGAAGACGGTAAGACCCCTTTCCAATCCTTCTCTCGGGACAGTTTATTCCTTAAGACGGTTCCAATCCAGGCACATCTTTTCGAAGACGATAAAACCCTTTTCCAATCCCTCTCTCGGGACAGTTTATTCCTCAAGACGGTTCCAATCCAGGCACGTCTTTTCGAAGACGGTAAGACCCCTTTCCAACCTCTCTCTCGAGACAGTTTATTCCTCGAGACGGTTCCAATCCAGCACGTCTTTTCAAAGACGATAAGATCCCTTTCCAACCCCTCTCTCGAGATAGTTTATTCCTTGAGACGGTTCCAATCCAGGTACATTTTTTCGAAGACGGTAAGACCCATTTCCAATCCCTCTCTCGAGACAGTTTATTCCTCGAGACAGTTCAAGTCGCGAAAGTACTCGCAAACATCACAACCGTTAGAGTAGCAGAAATACTCGCAAACACCACAACCATTAGAGTAGCGAAAATACTCACAAATAGGTCGAGATAGGGAATTGCCAACAAACCACTGTGTCACGACGACCACCGTCAGAGTGGCGGAAACACTCTAACCAGGCCAACACCAGTGTCTGTTAGCCCGCTTCGGTGAAGAATGACCAGAATGCCCTTTGGACCTTTTTCGAGACTTTCCGGTCAAGATGACCATTTTGCCCCTAGGCATCCGAATGCCCCGAGAACCACACCGGCTCTGGGTATCAAACCGGTAACCCTCTGAGATTATTTTTTATAGTATTTTCAACCTTCCTTTACCTTTCTGGATCATTCCGAGTCAACTCCGGCAAACCCGGTGCAAAATGATCGTTTTGCCCTTAGTGGGCCGGTCACTTTTTCCAATCACACCGACTCTGGGTATCAAACCGGTAACCCTCTGAGATTACTTTTTATAGTATTCTCAACCTCTTTTTACCTTTTCGGATCATTCTGAGTCAGTTCCGGCCAACCCGGTGCGAAATGACCGTTTTGCCCCTGGTGGACCGGTCTCCTTTTCCGACCACGCCGGCTCTGGGAATGAAACTGGCAACCTTTGGGAACATTCTGAATAATGTTTTCAGATCCCAAGTCCTCTTCCGGGACAATCCGAGTCTGTCCCGGCAGTTTCTCGATCTAATTGACCGTTTTGCCCCTAAAGGCCCGGTCAACTTTTCCGACACATCTTATCCTCACTTTTCAAATCAAATACCTCCAGGACACTATTTTAAGTGTTCCTACTCTTTTCCGGCCTTCCAAATCATTCCCAGCCTCTTCAAATCATTTCCGGACTTTTCGGAGTCACTCCTAGTGAAGCCAGACTAAAAATTGCATGGTAGTCACTAGTACAGGCGCCCAAATCTAGTCAAAGATACGTTGCTTGCTGACCTTAAATATTTCCTAAATGGCTGGCGCCACTGCAACAGGCGCCGATGTTGTCTAACCTCTATAAATAGAGAGCCTCTTCCAGTGTTTAAAGGGTCCGCAAACTCAACCTAAAAATTATATATTTCAATATACAGAGCTCGAGCATTTCCTAAACCCTAACTTCCCTAGGTTTTCCCAAACCCTAGCCACCATACACTAAACTGTAGCCTCCTATACACTCATACACACCCCCACACACTCATACACTAGCCTTCAACCATCCTTTGAAGACTTGAAGAGCTGCCATCTAAAGCTTGAAAACAACTCTTGAAGATTGATGACGAAGATCAAGTCGAAGACCAACGATCGAAGACAAGCAAGGCGCGCAAAATAAACAAGACATACGGTAGGCTCCCTATTTAAATTTCCGCACTTCCCCCTTCTCTCTTCTCTCTCCTAACCCACTTGGGTTTTCTCTATTTTAATCCCCCATCTCTTTCCCCCCTTTCTTTGCATGCTTGAAACAAGGGGATTCTCGGTCCATGTGTAGGATTGGGCTATTGGAGAGTCACCGTGTCGGGAGCTTTCTTCTAGTCTAACCAAAGACCACGTGGGTCCAGCCCCCTTAGTTATGTGGTGAAGCCTTAGCCTTGTATGTTCACAACCCCAAAATTGCATTGTGCATATCATGATCTTGCATCTTCCAAAAATCATTTTCAAAATTATCTTCAAAATCGTTTTCAAACTCATTTTCAAAATTGCATCAAAATCTCATTTTTCAAAACTTGTTTTCAAAATTACAATCCTAGGGTGATTCTAGCTTTTCCATGGCTAGGGTCACTTTAGGAAAGTGTTACATTTAAAGGGACCGATACAGTCCATATTTTCAAAATCTTGTTGTTTTCAAAACCGCTTTCCTAAAGTGGTTCTAGCCCTCTTATGGTTAGAATTGCTTTAAGAAAGTGAGATGTTTTTACGCTTGCTAAAAACTCTTTTCCTAAAAATCTTTTTTCAACATACTTCCCAAAAACTCTTCTTTCCAAAGTTGTTTTCAAAAACTCCCTCCAAAATCTATTTTTCGAAGCTTCCTTTTTCAACTCCTTTCAAAAAACTCTTTCTCCTCAAAATTTATTTTCTAAAAACACTGCCTAAATTCACTTTCCTAAAAACTCTCTCCAACAATCTCCTTCCAAAAATCTTTCTAAAAAACTCTTTTTCCAAAATCTTCCTTCTAGAAATTTCCCTCTAGGATTTTCCTTCTAAAATCTACGTTTCCAAAAACTCCTTCTCCTTAAAATCTTTTTCCAAAAACTCTATCTTCAAATTCACTTTCCAAAAACTCCTTCTCTTTAAAATCTCTTTCCCAAAAACTCTCTCTTTAAAATTTCTTTCCAAAAACTCTTCCCTCCAAAAACTCCTCTCTACGATTCCCTTCCAAAACCTTCATTTCTAAAAACGCACTTTCCAGAAATCCTCTTTCCTTAGAGCCCAAGTCAAGCCCTAGAACTCACAATTAGGAAACCCTAATTTTCTTTCCAAAAACATGATTTTCAAACTTTGCCTCAAACCTAGGTTTCCAAAACCTCCTGTTTTCACATCCAAACTATACATGTTTCCAAAACCTATTTTCTACGTCGAAATTATAATTTTTCAAATTTAGGATTTCTAGAATCTCTCTTTCCAAATCCTAACCAAATCAAATATTCCCGTTTACGAAACCAAATCCAATCCTCCGTTTTTGGAAACAAAATCAAACCTTCTCTTTTAGAAACGAAATCCAACCCCTTCCTAATCCAACTCTTTTCTAACTCAACTCCTTCCTAATACTCCACTTTCCTAAATCTTAAGTTTTCAAAACTTGAACATAACAATTCATGCTAAATTTTAAAACTCAAAATCTAAATCTTTCCTAATTCAAATCTTTCCTAATTTCCTACTGTCCTAAACCATAAGTTTCCTAAAACTTTCAACTTCCACATCTTTCCTAATTCTACCCCTTTCCAAATCTTGATTTTCCAAATTCAAGTTTTCAAATATTTTCTAAACTCAAACCTTTCCTAATCTCAAGATTTTCTAAAACTCAAACTCTAAAACTTTCTAAATCTTAAACTTTCTAAATTTCAAATCTTTCCAAATCCGAAACTTTCTAAACTCAAAACTTTTTTATTTTCAAAACTTCCTTGTTTTCAAAACTTTCCCACTTTCAAAATTTCCCTTTTTCAAAACATTCCAAAATTCAAAACTTTTGTTTTTTTTTTTTAACTTAAAAATTTCTAAATTCTAAGCCTTTCTTAAACTAAACTTTTCCTAATTCAAAACATTTCTAAATTCAATACTTTCCTATTTCAAAACTTCCCTAAAATGAAAACTTTCCAAATTCAAAGCTTTCCTAATTTGAAAACTTTCCTAAGTCGACAACTTTTCAAAATTGAAACTTTCCAAATTCAAAACTTTCCTAAATCGGACCTTTTCCTAATTCAAACATTTCCTAAATCCAATCTTTCCAAATCTTCCAAGATCTTTCCAAATCCAACATTCAAATCCAATCTTTCTTAAACTCTCGAGTCTTTCCTAAGTCTCATCTTTCTTAAGTCTAGATTTCCTAAACCTTCATCTTTCCAAAACAAGTCTAAATCTTTCCAAGGTCTACTTTTTCAAATCAAAATTCAATCTTTTCAATTCCAAAATTCTAAATTCCAATTTTCAATCCTCTATTCAAAGTTCACTCTCTCAATCTTCCAATTCAATTTCCAATTCAATCTCTTTCTTTCAAATCAATCTCTTTTCAATCGGACTCCGGTCCGAACTACGAATGACCTGATTCCCCCAAAGGGATACGTAGGCAACCTTCATAGGTGCGGTCACAACACTTTTCAAACTTTCAATTCCGCCCTCATGGGTGCGGTCACAACTTTCTTTCAAAATTCAAATTCCTCCATATTTTCCAAACTTCAAATTCTAAAATCTTTTCAAATCTCCAATCTATTTTCAAATTTCCAATTTTAAATTTCTATTTCCAAATTTTCAAACTTTCAAATTTCAATTCCATCTCTTCAAATCTATTACCAAATCAAATCAACTTTTTTTCAAATTTTTTTCCAAATCAATTCTCTTTCCTTGCACTTGCATATCATGGATCATGTTAGTTTCTTTTCAAAATTTCTTTTTCAAAGTAAATAGGATTGAACATTAGTTAATTGGAGACTTTCATAGGTGAATCTAGGGTAGATTGACATGTAGGTACCGAAAGGGCGGGGTAGGGTGATAGCTTAGTACGTCTTCCCTACACGTAACCAACCTCCGAACTTAGAATCACTGTTTTCATAGACCAAAAAGGAGTTATTTTTCAAAAAGGGCTAAATTTTTTCCAAAGGTTTCCAAACAACCCGTTTTTTCTAAAAAAGCCCTCTCTTGAGGATGTTTTCCAAAATCATTTTCCAAAAACCCTAAGTGTAGTGTTCAGATTATTCTTAGTTTTTAGGTGACCTAACTTACCTTAATTAAGTTAGATGACGACTCCAAATCTTTTTCAAAAGCCCTTTATTCGATTCAAATTTCAATTCAAACCTAGTCGCACTCATTCTTCTAGAAGGGTGAGTTCTAATGAGAGAGTACAACATTTTTTCCGCTTGTGTAAGTATTACTCGAGTGCAAAAAATCTAAGCGCGACAGTGTATGGTGAATATTGATTATTGATGGAATCCACTTCCTGATATAGGAATTGATGATATCCCCTTGAGAAAACTTATAAGTTTTGATTATGTTAAACCCTGCAGGTGGATTATGAATTCGACATATCAAATAAATTAAGTGGAAGGTCTCAAGGAATTAAATAAGTCTATTAAATTTAATTGTCAGTAATTTAATTTAATAGACATGTATCTATAATCTTTACATGGGGAGACAACTAAGTATTTAATAATATGGAGCTCGAAATATAATTCCTAGTATGACAGGGAGTGTAATTATAATTTATTAGTGATATAAATTATAATTTACGTAAATAGGGATTAATCCTGGTTGTATTACGAATCCTTATTTGAGTAGGGAGCCCTAGTTATACTAATCCTATGATCTCTACTGTAGCCTCTATCTATTCGCACTCTAAGAGCAGTTAGGGTGATACTTGCTCATAATTGAGAGATACGCGTTTTTGTGAGCAAGGGAAACTCTAACAGCTGCGAGCTCACTTTCTCTAGAGTAAGGCATATACGAGGGATACAATAGAAGTCCGAAGGTTCAGTTCGAGCAATTGATTTGTGCTTGTTGTTGTTCTTGATTCGTGTTTGTTGCTGTTATTTGTTATTCGAGATCAAACCAAAGAGATCTCAAATGTATGATTCTAATCGCGTAGATTAAGCTATGCTAATTAGATCAGAAGTTTTTGTATTACGCGTATGCACTATAGCCAGGTCGTAAAAAATTTCGCAGTCCTCAACATCATTATGGTTCATATTTTAAATCCATGTTGTTTTTAAAATCACAACCCTAGAATGGTTCTAATTTTTTTCATGGTTAGAATCATTTTAGGAAAGTGAGATATTCAAAAAAATTTCAAAAGTCCATATTCAAACCCCTTTCCAAATTGCTTTTTAAACTCCTTTTTAAAAATTCTATTAAAAAATCTACTTTTTAAAAACTATTTTCAAACTCATTTTCAAAAACTCTCTTCAAAAGATCAACTTTCTAAAAACCCTTTGTCTTGGAGCCCAAGTCAAGCCCTAGAATCCATGGTTAATAAACTTTAATTTTTTTCTTAAAATCATGACTTTCTCTTTTGTATCAAATCATAGGTTTCTAAAACTATTTTTTACATCAAATCATAAGTTTTCAAAACCTCTTTTTTGTCGCGCCCAGATTTTTCGCACTCGAAGAATACACACACAAGTGGAAAAAATACTGTACTCTCTCATTAGAACTCACCCTCCTAAAAGAATGAGTGTGAGTAGGTTTGAATTGGAAATTGATTTGAATAAAGGGCTTTTGAAAAAGATTCGGAGTCGCCACCTAACTTGATTAAGGTGAGTTAGGTCACCTAAAAACTAAGAATAATCTGAAGACTACACTTAGGGTTTTTGGAAAACGATTTTGAAAATATCTCCTCAAGAGAGGGTTTTTTAGAAAAACAGGTTGTTTGGCAACCTTTGGAAAACATTTAGCCCTTTTTGAAAAATAACTCCGTTTGGTCTTTGAAATCAGTGATTCTAGGTTCGGAGGTTGGTTACGTGTAGGGAAGACGCATTGAGCTATCACCCTACCCCGCCCTTTCGGTACCTACGTGTCAATCTACCCTTGATTCAACTATGAGAGTCTTTAATTAACATATGTTCAACCCTATTCACTTTGAAAAAGAATTTTGAAAAATATGATGCATGATATGCAAGTGCAATAGAAGAGAATTGATTTAGAAAATAGATTGGAAAAGAGATTTGATTTGATTTGATTTGAAAAGAAAGAGATAGAAGTTTGAATTTGGAAAAAGATTTTGGAAATTGAAATTATAGAGATTTGGAAATAGAAATTTGAAATTTGAAATTTGAAAATTGATTGGAGATTTGAAAAGATTGTAAAACTTGAGTTTTGAAAAATATAGAAATTTGAAAAAAGTTGTGACCGCACCTATGAAGGTGGAATTAAAAGTTTGAAGAGTGTTATGACCGCACCTATGAAGGTTGCCTACGTATCCCTTTGGGGGAATCAAGTCAGTCGTAGTTCGGACCGGAGTCCAATTGAAAAGAGATTGGATTGGAAATTGGATTGGAAGACTTGAAAAGATTTGATTTTGAAAGACTTAGTTTTGGAGAGATGGAGATTTAGGAAACCTAGACTTAGGAAAGATGAGGTTTAGGAAAAACTTGAGAGTTAGAAAGATTTGACTCGAACGTTGGATTTGGAAGATTTGGAAAGATTGGATTTTAGAAAATGTTCGAATTAGGAAATGTTCGATTTAGGAAAATTCCGTTTGAGGAAAGCGTCATTTTAGGAAAGTTTTCGAATTAAGAAAGTTTTCACTTAGGAAAGTTCTGGAATTAGGAAAGTTTCAACTAAGGAAAGTTTTGAATTTAAAAAGTTTCAACTTAGGAAAGTTTTGAATTTGGAATGTTCCGACTTAGGAAAGTTTTGAAAATTAAAAATTTTTGAATTTAGAAAGTTTTGAAATAGGAAAGTTTTGAAAGTAGAAAAGTTTCGTTTTAGGAAAGGTTTGAAAAAGGAAAGTTTTCAATTTAGGAAATGTTTGAATTAAGAAAGTTCAACTTAAGAAAGTCTTAAATTAAGAAAGTTTTGAGTTTAGAAAAGTTTTAGATTCTAAAAGATTTTGAAGTTTTGGAAAGTTTAGAATTTGGAAAGATTTAGGTTTAGAAAGATTTAACTTAAGAAAGTTTCAATTTTAGAAAGTCTTGAATTTGGAAAGATTTGAAATTTAGAAAGTTTAAGATTTAGAAAGTTCTAAAGTTTTAGAAAATCTTGAAATTAGGAAAGGTTTGAGTTTAAGAAAGGTTTGAACGCTTAGATTTGAAAAGTTAAGATTTGGAAAGGAGTAGAATTAGGAAAGAGTGGAGTTAGGAAGGATGTGGAAATTGAGTTTTAAAATTTAGGAAAGATTTTTATGTTCAAGTTTTGGAAACTTAGGATTTAGGAAAGTTGAGGATTAGGAAGGATTCAAATTAGGAAAGATTTAGATTTTGAAATTTAAGAAAAGATTTAAAGTTTAGGTTTAGGAAACTTATGGTTTAGGAAGGAATTGAATTAAGAAAGGTTTGGATTAGGAAGAGATTGGATTTGGTTTCTAAAAAGGAAGGTTTGATTTTTGTTTCCAAAAAACGGAGGATTGGATCTAGTTTCCTAAACGGGGAGATTGGATTTGGGCAACGGTTTGGAAAAGGGAGTTTTAGAAATCCTAGATTTTGTAAACTATTGTTTTGACGTAGAAAATAGGTTTTGGAAACCTAGGTTTGGGGCAAAGTCTGAAAACCATGTTTTTGGGAAGAAAATTAGGGTTTCCTAATGGTTAGCTCTAGGGCTTGACTTGGGCTTTAAGGAAAGAGTTTTTTGAAAGTGCGTTTTTGGAAATGAAGGTTTTCTAGAAAGGAATCCTAAGCAGGAGTTTTTGGAAAGTGAATTTAAAAATAGAGTTTTTGGAAAAAGATTTTAAAGAGAATGAGTTTTTGAAAAGCGTGTTTTTTGGAAACAAGTTTTTTTTTTTAAGGAAAACCTAAAGGGGAGTTTCTAGAGGGAAGCTTTTGGAAAGAGAGATTTTAGAAAGATTTTTGGGGAACGTTTTTAGAAAGTGGATTTGGAAGAGAGCGTTTTGGAAAGGAGTTGAAAAAGGAGGTTTTGAAAAATAGATTTTTGGAAAGAGCTTTTAGAAAATAATTTTGGAAAGGAGAATTTTTAGGAAAGTAGGTTGAAAAAGGGATTTTTAAGAGGAAGGATTTGGAAATAGAATTTTTAGAAGGTATAAAAACGTCTCATTTTTCTAAAACGATTCTAACTATAAGAAGGTTAGAACCACTTTAAGAAAGTGGTTTTGGAAAACAATAAGATTTGAAAATATAGACCAAAAAGGTCACTTTTAACGTAACACTTTCCTAAAGCAACCCTAGCCATGGAAAGGCTAGAATCACCCTAGAATTGTGGTTTTGAAAACAAGTTTTTGAAAAAGAGATTTTGATGCAATTTTGAAAACAAGTTTGAAAACGATTTTGAAGACAACTTTAAAAACAGTTTTTGGAAGATGCAAGATCATGATATGCACAATGCAATTTTGGAGTCGTGAACATACAAGGTTAAGGCTTCACCACATAATCAAGGGGGCCGGACTCACGTGGTCTCTAGTTAGACTAAAAGAAAGCCCCCAACACGGTAACTCTCCAATAGCCTAATCCTACACATGGACCGGAAATCCCCTTGTTTCAAGCATGCAAAGAAAGGGGGGGAAAGAGATGGGGGATTAAAATAGAGAAAACCCAAGTGGGTTAGGAGAGAGGAGAGAGGAGAGAGAAGAGAGAGGGGGGAGGTGCGAAAATTTAAATAGGGAGCCTACCGTATGTCTTGTTAGTTTGCTCGCCTTGCTTTCTTTGGTTTTCGGTCTTTGTCTTGATCTTCGTCTTCAATCCTCAAAAGTTGTCTTCAAGCTTTGGATTGCAGCTCTTCAAGTTTTCAAAGGATGGTTGAAGGCTAGTGTATGAGTGTATGGGGATGTATAGGAGTGTATATGAGGCTAGGGTTTGTGTATGGTGGCTAGGGTTTGGAAAACCTAAGGAGGCTAGGGTTTAGGGAGGTGCTCGAGCTCTGTATATCGAAATATATGATTTTTAGGTTGAATTTGCAGACCCTTTTCACGTTGAATGAGGCTCTGTATTTATAGAGGTTGGACAACACAGGCGCCTGTTGCAGTGGCGCCAAGCCAAAGTTCACACTAGCGCCACTAGGAGTGGCGCCAGGCCATTTTTTGGCTTGGCGCCACTACTAGTGGCTCCAACCATTTAGGAAATGTTTAAGGTCGGCAACCAACGTATCTTTGACTAGATTTGGGCGCCTGTACTAGTGACTACCATGCAATTTTTAGCCAGGCTTCACTAGGAGTGACTCTGAAAAGTCCAGGAATGATTTGAAGGAGCCGGGAATGACCCGGAAGGCCGAAAAGGAGCAGGAACACTTAAAATAGTGTCCTGGAGGTATTTGACTTGAGAAATGAGGATAAGATGGGTCGGAAAGGTTGACCGGTCTCTTAGGGGCAAAACGGTCAATCAGACCAGGAAACTGCCGGGACAAACTCGGACTGTCCCGGAAGAAGACTTGGGGTTTGGAAAGATTGTTTAGAATGTTCCCAAAGGTTTCCGGTTTGATACCCAGAGCCGGTGTGGTCGAAAAAGGTGACCGGCCCACCAAGGGCAAAACGATCATTTCGCACAGGGTTTGCCGGAACTGACTCGGAATGATCCGGAAAGGTAAAAGGAGATTGAGAATACTATAAAAAGTAGTCTCAGGAGGTTACCGGTTTGATACCCAGAGCTGGTGTGGTCGAAAAAGGAGACCGGCCCTCTAGGGGCAAAACAGTCATTTTGTACTGGGTTGGCTGGAACTGACTCAGAATGATCCGAAAAGATAAAGGAAGGTTGAGAATACTATAAAAAGCAATCTCAAAGGGTTACCGGTTTGATACCCAGAGCCGGTGTGGTTTCCGGGGCATTTGGATGCCTAGGGGTAAAATGGTCATCTTGACCGGAAAGTCTCGGAAAAGGTCCAAAGGGCAGTTTGGTCATTTTTCACCGAAGTGGGCTAACAGACACTGGTGTTGACCTAGGTTTTGAGTGTTTTCGCCACTCCAACGGCGGTCGTCGTGACACAGGGGTTTGTTGGCAATGCCCTATATCAACCTATTTGTGAGTATTTCCGCTACTCTAACGGTTTTGTGAGTAGTTTCACTACTCGGACCGTCTCGAGGAATAAACTGTCTCGAGAGAGGGATTGGAAATGGGTCTTATCGTCTCCGAAGAGACGTGCCTGGATTGGAACCGTCTCGAGGAATAAACTGTCTCAAGAGAGAGATTGGAAAGGGGTCTTACCGTCTCCGAAGAGACGTGCCTGGGATTGGAACCGTCTCGAGAAATAAACTATCTTGAGAGAGGGATTGGAAAGCGGTCTTACCGTCTCCGAGGAGACGTGCCTGGATTGGAACCGTATCGAGGAATAAACTGTCTCGAGAGAGGGATTGCAAAGGAGACTTATCGTCTCCGAAGAGACGTGCCTGGATTGGAACCGTCTCGAGGAATAAACTGTCTCCAGAGAGGGATTGGAAAGGGGTCTTACCGTCTTCGAAGAGACGTGCCTGGGATTGGAACCGTCTCGAGAAATAAACTGTCTTGAGAGAGGGATTGGAAAGGGGTCTTATCGTTTCCGAGGAGACGTGCCTGGATTGGAACCGTTTCGAGGAATAAACTGTCTCGAGATAGGGATTGGAAAGGGGTCTTACCATCTCCAAAGAGACGTGCCTGGGATTGGAACCGTCTCGAGGAATAAACTGTCTCGAGAGAGGGATTGGAAAGGGGTCTTACTGTCTCCGAGGAGATGTGCTTGGATTGGAACCGTCTCGAGGAATAAACTGTCTCGAGAGAAGGATTGGAAAGGGGTCTTATCGTCTCCGAAGAGACGTGCCTGAATTGGAACCGTCTCGAGGAATAAACTGTCTCGAGAGTGGGATTGGAAAGGGGACTTATCGTCTCCGAAAAGACGCGCCTGGAGTAGAACCGTCTCGAGGAATAAACTGTCTCGAGAGTGGGATTGGAAAGGAGACTTATCATCTCCGAAGGGACGTGCTTGGAGTGGAACCGTCTCGAGGAATGAACTGTCTCGAGAGTGGGATTGGAAAGGGGACTTATCGTCTCCGAAGAGACGCGCTAGGAGTGGAACCGTCTCGAGGAATAAACTGTCTCGAGAGTGGAATTCGAAAGGGGACTTATCGTCTCCAAAGAGAAGTGCCTGGATTGGAACCGTCTCAAGGAATAAACTGTCTCGAGAGTGGGATTGGAAAGGGGACTTATCGTCTCCGAAGAGACGTGCTTGGAGTGGAACCGTCTCGAAGAATAAACTATCTCGAGAGTAGGATTGGAAAGGGGACTTATCATCTCCGAAGAGGAGCGCCTGGAGTGGAACCGTCTCGAGGAATAAACTGTCTCGAGAGTGGGATTGGAATGGGGACTTATCGTCTCCGAAGAGACGTGCCTAAAGTGGAACCGTCTCTAGGAATAAACTGTCTCGAGAGATGGATTAGAATCGGAAAGGAAAGGACAATGCGCCTAAGGGCATTTTGGTCATTTTACCTCTATTTGGGCCTGACAGGCCCGCGAAGCGATGGACAGACGGGATTTGGACCTAGAGAATTGGTTTCGATAGGAATATGCCCACAATGACTTGAGCACAAGTCTGGACGGAGTGTAGACTGCCGAGCGGTCAAAAATGGGGTGCTTACATTTTTTTACCAAATCATAGATGTCCAAATCCAAGATTTTCAAAACTCAACATGTCCAATTCCATGTCAAATCCAATCTTGTAATTTAGAAACCCAAATCGAACCCTCCAATTTTGGAAACAAAATGAAATCATCAATTTTTGAAAATAGAATCTAATCTTTTACTTTAGGAAATTAAAATCCAATCTTTCCTAATTTCAAATATTTCTAAATTCAAAAATGTTTTCAAATTCTAAAACTTTTCTAATTTCAAATCTTTCTAAATTCAAAACTTTCCAAAAACTCAAATATTTCCAAAATCAAAACTTTCTTAAAATGAAACCTTTCTAAATTGGCACTTTCTTAAAATAAAACTTTCATATTTTGAAACTTTCCTAATTCAAAGATTTCTAAAAATCTAATCTTTCCTAAACCTTAGCTTTATAAACTCTTTCAAGTCCAATACTCAAGTCAAATCTTTTATAACCGTTACAAGTCAAGTGTTTCTAAATCAAATCAAATATTTCTTATGTTCAACTTCCTTAATTCGAAAATTTTCTTAAAACAGAACTTTCTTAATTTGAAATTTTCTAAAATCAAACCTCTCAAATCCAAATTAAATATTTATAATTCAAGTATATGCTTCAATCCTAAGTTAATCAAGTCCTAGGATGTCTAAACACTAGTTTAACCCTAACCATAAAGTTAGGAAGCTTCAACTCTTTTAAAAACTCTCTTCCAAAACTAAGATAGTTTTCAAACTTTAATTCAAGTCAAGATGTTTTCAAAATTCAATCTTTCCAAATCAAGTCCAAGTTTTCCTTCAAAGTTAATCTTTTCAAATCAAAATCAATTTCAAAATTCTCAAGTTCTGTTTCAAATTAAAATCAATTCCAAATTCAATTTCCATCTTCTATTCAAAGTTCAGTTCAAACCTTTTTCAAATCAAATCTTTTCAAATCAAATTTTTCAAAAACCTTAAAGTGTCTATTTACGATTGACCTGATTCCCAATAGAGGAATATGTAGGCAACCCTCATGGGTGTCGTCACAACCTTTTTCAAAATTTTAATTCCACCATCTATTTCAAATTTTCAATTCTATAATCTCTTTGAAACTTCAACTCTTCATTTCAAATCTATTTTCCAAATCAAATTCTTTTCTTACAATTACATGTCATGCATCATGTCAAATTTCTTTTCAAAGTGGATAGTATTAGACAATGGACAATCAAAGATTCTAAATGAGTGAATCTAGGGTGAATAGACATGTAAGTACCACAAGGGCGGGATAGGGTGATGGCTTAATGCATTTTCCCTATACGTAACCAACCTCCGAACTTAGAATCACTATTTTGAAAGACCAAAATGGAGTTATTTTCAAAAAGAGCTTAAAACTGTCTAAAGGTTGCCAAACAACCTTTTTTTAAAAAAAAAAACTCTCTCTTGAGGAAGTTTTCTAAAACCTTTTTCAAAAACCCTAAGTTTAATCTTCGGATTGTACTTAGTTTTAGGTGACTTAACTTACCTTAACAAAGTTAGATGGCGACTCCAAATATTTTTCAAAAGCTCTTAATCAAATCAATTTTCAATTCAAATGTAGTTGTACTCGTCCTTCTAGGAGGATGAATTATAACGAAAGAATACCGTGTTTTTCTCACTTATGCGTGTTTTCCTCAAGTATGAAAAATCGGGGCACAACATTCTCCTCGCAAACGTGACTCCCTAGGAGATAGGCTGTGAGCAAATTGGGTTAAATCTTGGAGCAGCTGATGTCCAATTGTACCTTCACGTAGGGAGGTACAGTTGTTTTAGGACAGTGATATCACGCCTCTTAATTCTCAAAAGCCAGTTTTTCTATTTTCTTTTAACTATGTATTATTGTTTATTAAGTTAATACTATCACATTGTAATTTGGTTTATTTGGATTAATGCGAATTAGATGATGTGTTTTTATGAAAATTTTCTAAAAGTTGGATAATAGACTCAAGTCTGATGGTCTACCTACAGGTAAAGAACAAAATCAGAATCTTATTGCCTATAAAAATTGATAGTAACAAAAAGAAAAAGAAAAAGAAAAAAAATAGAAAAAGAAATAATCCATGTTGCTAGTCATTTCTGGTAATTGCGATGACAATTTATTCGACATAGAAAGTACTTGAAGGTTAGTTTTGTGTAATATCCGATGGTTTGTCTTGCCAAGAGAGTTGCTTAAGTTAGCTCGTTCTGGATTTGGCTTAGTTTTTGTTGCTTTTGAATGTACTTTCCTTTTCAAAAAGAAGAAAAGAAAAATGGTTAGTACAGGTATTGGATTATTACCAAAAAAAAAAAAAAGCTACATTGGCACCCAAATATTGTCTGCATAATTGGAGAACTCAACCACACTAGAGAACTCCAAATCAACTCTGCTAAAATGCCTCTCAATTACAGAGGTAAAGGAAATTAAAGACCAAGTTAGAGGTAAACAATCCACCCCTTTTAGCTATTGCGGCAACCCAAGATGCTAGTTTATTTATTGGCATCTCTTAATAAGAATCAGAGATAAAATTTAGATAATGATAATACATTTCCCGAATTTCATATTGCATGACCTTTGGATCTGCCATTGCTTATATAATGTTAATTTCAGCTCCTTTAACTCTCTTAATAACTCTAAGATGAAGCATCTTAGTCAAACCAACAGACACGTCGAAAAGAAAGAGCCTCCCTCCAACCAGAGTTGAATCGAAATGACTTTGGCCAATATGCCAATTAATTTGGGTTTGCAAATGTCGGATATGTTTTACAACTGAGTCACTAGAATTCAATTAATTAGGGGTTTTAGAGATGAGATCTTGATTCTTGGGGATTAGTTGTTAGTTGTTACATTTGTTCAATAGGGATAGCTTTATATGGTAATTACTTAGTGCTAGATCTTATAAGGCCCATAATAAAATGTTTACAGGCTTCTAGCAAGGAGAAGAAAAAAAAATAGTTTAATTTTAATACACCGTCAGTGTAATGTTTTTTTACACAAGCAGAGCACTAAATTGTGACACTTCATTACTTTTCTTATTTTGCTTAAATTTTTTATTTATATTAAATTATTATTATTAACGAAAACCATATCAATAAGGAATGTTGTAAAAATATTTTTGCTTTCTAAAATTTTAATAATTAGGAAACCATATCAATAAGGAAAGTTGATAAATCAGTTTCCTTTCCAAACTCTTCTTCCTTCTCTTTATTAAGCTATGATAACCCACCATCAAAGAATTGAAAAGCTAATGTTCTTATTGATAAGTATAAAGCTTATCATACACCCATTCTATTGACCGTAGGCACGGTTGGCTGACCATATAAACCACGGTTCAACCATGTGTACGGTTGTGACTCACTTGCCTATGGTCTCAGGAAGTGCCGCAACGGTACGTAAGCACTAAAGACTGTGTGCACAGTTGTTTGGGTTTTCTATATAAACCCCGAGTTTTCTGAGCCAACTCACTTCTAATAGCGAGTTGACTTAGCAACCAACTTGGTGGGAGTGTTAGAACCGAGCAGCGAAGCCCTGCTAATTTTCAGTCGCTACCCCAGCTATTCCGAGTCTAGTCCCACTTTGCCCTTAGTTATTCCCCATGAGCTTTCTTTGCCCGTTCAACATTTTTCATTTTATTAGAGTTAGATGTCAGAGCCGAGGACCAAGAAGGTCCATAGGTGACCCACTAGCTATGACGTAACCCAATTTACTGGCCGAGATGCGTCTAATGGCCGGGAGCGTGCTACGACGCTTGAAAATTTTGAGGGGGAGCTTACTTATGGAGTGAGGTTTTCGAGGTGAGAGGATGGCTGGAGTTGGCCTGGTACAGTGGTCAGCATAGATTGGCGCTGATCGCTGAACTAATGGCCAACGTCACATCATGTATTAATTGCCATATTTTCTTAGATTTCAATATTTCTAGTAATTTCGTGTGGATGTTTAGAAAACTTAGATTATTGACTAAGTTTTGGGATCTTCATCACCCAAATCGATGGTATTAATTTAGGGCTATTTACTAGAAAATAATCTCCACAATTGCTAGGAATTCATTCTCATAAATTGATTGAAGATGCCTTAGAAAATTTAGGTTATTGACTATGTTTGGCTAATCAATGCACAAACTACAAATTTGGTATTAACCTAGTCAAAATCGATGGTATTAACCTTTAATTCCCCATTGAACATGTATCTAATTTTAATTATTTGAGAATTATTAGTTTTTAAAGTTAAATCCTCCGAATCAAACACTTTTAGATATAGTGTTTGATTTGAGTTATAAACCCTATTGAAAGTCTTGGATGAGATATAGTGTTTGATTTGAGTTATAAACCATATTGAAAGTCTTGGATGAATTGAGTGATTGGATCATTTAAACCTAATTCCCTTTTAATTGCTTTAATTCTAGTTTAATTTGCTTTAATTTAATTGTCAAGTTATTAATTGTTTTAAATTTTCATTGCACTAGTTTAGTAATTCAAAATCCCATCAAAAACTAAAAGATTTTCAGTCTTTTTATTTTTCCTTTTTATTTTAGATCCAATTCCTCTTTTTTTTTTGCAATCCAATCCTAGGTTAAGTTAGTGTGAGATAAGTGCTAGAGCCTATATTTGGATAGGTCCCTTGGGAGAGAACGATACCAGATTACCGGTTTATACTTCATCGCGACCCCCGTACTCTTGCAGGGTCGTAACTCCATTTGTAGGAATATCGCATTTGGGGGTGAGTCAGTCCCCGAATAGTCCAACAAGCTTAGTATGCCACTCCAATCCATCTTGACTCTTTTCGACCAATTCCAGTCAAAATGACCATTTTATCCCTAGTGGCCCAAACGTGCCCCGAAACCACACTAGCTCTGGGTACTTAGCTGGCAGATCTTATCATACACCCATGTTCAATCCAAGGTGTGCCTTGTGACTATAAACACTTTTACGTCAACGAAAGTCCCCTAAAGCGTCTCACAAATGCTCCGCTAGGGTTGTCTTTTTCTCTCGGTTCCTAGATTATAACGTACAGTTAAATGACTTAAAAAATGTGCAAATCAGGAAATTCTCAAAAGCCTGTCCATAGGTCTTTCCATCGATATAGCTCAATTGAATAGATTGCTTTCCGAAGCCCTTGGTCGCATGGCTAAAAAATTGACACTTTCAGTAACCCCTAAAGCGTCTCACAGATGCTCCGTCAGGGTTGTCTTTTTCTTCAATTCGCTAATTATAACGTACCATCAAATGACTTAAGAAATGCATAAATTAGGAAATTTTCGAAAGTATTTCCAAAACACTTTTCATCGATACAGTCCGATTAGACTTTCCTGATCTGAAACTTTCCTAATTCGAAATTTTCCTAAAATTCAAAATTTTCAATTGCATGTTTAAACCCTAGGTTATCCAAAACTCTAGGATACCTAAGCCCTAGTTCCACCCCTAACCCCTGTTCTTGTTTTTCTTGTTTTGTTTTTGTTTTTGGTTTCTTTTGAGACATTTCGTCCGCTTATTGGATTGTTTCCTTTCCCCTGATCTTAGGATCATGGGACAGCGAGAAACAAAGTAGGAGGAATTGACTATTGAACCAGCTAGCGCTGAAAAGAAAAAATTTGAAAAATGCAAAATGAAAGAAAGGAATAAAGGTTGGAGGTTTACTCTTAAATGACTTCTTTAAGCAAAACTTTCAATGCGTGAGACTTGCTACTATATATTTGTGATTATGAGAAGTATATCATTTTCCAAATATACTATGGCAAAGCGATCCAAGAAGGTCAAGTGGAAGGGGCAACCGGACAGAGAGGCAAGCTGGGAGCACGACAAGTCCTTGTGGCAATCTCCGAGTCTATATTATTATCCAATATGACCAGTTGACCACTTGAGGATATTAAATTAAATAAATGACTACTTATATCTATTCAATTAAACAAAATGTATGATATGGAGATTTCATTTTTTTTTTTTTTTTATAGCAGTATAGGTATAATACTATCAACAACGTCGGACCTGTATACAGTATCTTGAAGTCATATTCATGCTTCAATCTGATTTTTCATCTATTCAGAGCTCCTACCTCGCTAGCTTTCCCCAATGGAAATGAATTGAATCATAAAAACAAATTATGTCTTAAGTTTTGAACTTAGAACACGCTAGGGAGCTTTCAGTCTTTAGTATGGGTCTTACGAATTTTTATTTCACTAGTTCACATTGCCAAGCCTACATGGAATGTACCGAAAAATTGGAATGGCTGATCAGAGCAGAGGAGATTTGGATAGAAGCTGGCCTTTGATAGGGATTTAAAACTCTAGGCGAAGGTGCATATCCCAATTCAACTAGAGATCAAGATGGGATAATGACCACCCTATTGAATGCTTTACATCATTCTGACTTTCCATTAGAGCGTAAGGAGCAAATAAGAGCTCATAGCGTAGGAAATTTCACAGTGCTCTGCTCTCTTGGGGTTAAAAAAGCTTCTGTAGCTGTCATACAATGCCGAGGGATTCGACTACTTCAGGCTGATGCAGCAATGGCCTATTTCTGTAGACAATACCGGCTGCGGTTGTCAGGTACTCCCTCTTCCGACTAATTTCACAATTCAAGCATTCTAGCTAGAAAATTTATTCGGCCCACCTCGTCGGTCCTACAACTCCCAATTTGTTTTGAATCCTCCAAATAGAAGTCTCTGTAATTTTTATATTATAGCATCTATACATGATCGTGTGGACGTATCCAGTCATTTTATGCTAGACATATACGTATATATGAATCTACATATTAAGTAATTGCATCTTTAGTTTTTTTTATTTTTATTTGTAGGACACCACCCTATTGCAACATCTCCACGCCAGCTGGCCAGACCTTGAGAACAGAGATGACACGACATTTTGGGAAGAGCAGCATTACACGTGTTCTGAAAATTTACACGACCAACCTGCATATATGAATTTGGTTGTAAATCTGAAAGATAAGTTTGACATTTTTTAATGTCTCCGTCAGAAGATGATGGTCTGCAAAATCTATACTTTCTCCAATCCATCAAAAATACCATCGGTTGCGATATGCTTGGACCCCAGAGGTGCAGAGATTGATTGTCCCACGACATGTAAACAAATTTTAGTGCTTAAGAGAGAGGTTCAATAGTGCATGCATCACTCTTTGAATTTCTCTATGTATAACAGAGTACGAGAAAATAACAGAGCTCATGGCATGGGAACTTTCCTTATGACCTCGCTGCTTCGTGTTCAGCCCTCATTCAATCAACAATTTGTGTATTTCAAGCAAGCTATACAGAGATCTGTTTCTTATTACAACAACCTTGTCAATAGTTGTCAAGTATCCCCTTCTGCACAACTTTAGCATCCACGGCCTGATAATTTCACAGGCCCATCTCTGATGAAATGCGTGCAAACAACGTGCAATTAGGGTTTGTCGTCACGGATTAGAGATGGCGGCCACCATGTTGCAGCCGGAGGTGTTGATTTCGAGTTCAGGGGATTGAGATTGGCGAAGGCGCTGTCACCTTTGATGTCTGAATCGGGCCAGCTCTATTGTGCTTCTTTCCTCTTCTACCAATGGTCAATGGTCCAATCTGAGCTTGTTGATCGGGGTTTTGGGTAAGCAGCTGGCATTGGTGCACGTTAGCAATAATGACCCTTTGCGTCAGTTTACCACCACACCCTCTCTCTCTTCAATTGCTTCATTCTCTAGATTATCCATTAATTAATTTATTTATTTATTTATTTTTGGTTCCTCTCTTTTGTCTGTTCAATGGAGTATCAGAAAAAAGAAAAAAAAAAAATTAATTATAAATAAACTCCCTAAACTATGACTTAATCTTATTGAAACCCTATCAACTTTAAAACGTAATAAATTGACTCTTCAACTATCAATTTATATCAATCAGCTCCTTCTGTTAGCAATTCATTAGGAAAATGAATAAAAACTTGTCATATGACTTATACATGTTTACAAAAATATGATTTTATACCTAAATTGATATTCTCTTGTTATAATAATTGTCTAATGATTAGAACATTCATTAAAATGTCATGTAAATATAGAGGCAATGCAAGGAGTATTCCAGTCATTAGACAATTGTTACGAAAAAATATATACTTTAAGTACAAAATGAACTTTCGTGAATATGTCCAAGTTTTATGATAATTTTTTATCTATTCTTCTAACAAATTGCTAACGGATTGCCAATAAAAGTGCTTGATTGGTACAAATTGATAGTTGAAGGCATCAATTTGTTACGTTTTAGAATTTAAGGGGTCTTTGTGTTACTGAGTCATAGTTCAAAAAGTGTATTTGTAATTAACTCAAAAAAAAAAAAAAAAACACCTTAATATGTACATGTGCGTTTTTATAGTGTTTGTAGGAGATTTTACCAGTTTCAAAAGTTTGCTAACTTGAATTTGTTGTGAAATGTGTGCTTTCTTGATAATCAGAGGTAGCTTGACTTGTTGATGGACCGAGTCTAATTTATATCTGGCTGGACTAGAATTTGATCTGATTCAATTCGAAAGAATAGAGATCCGGTCCGGATCCAAAATACTACGGATAGGATCTTACTTGTTCCTATCCTACTTGTTAAGCCCGATCCGATAATAATTAGGTACCGGTCAGTATACCCGATCCGATTCATTTTTTATTTTTTAGGGATTGAAGACTTTTTGGGTTTCCTTCTTGTTTTTAATCTCTCATTCTTGACTTCTAATACAGTCATTTTGTTTAGAGAGAGAGAGATAGATCATGTGTGTGAATTCTGAAAATTTTTGTATATATATAGTATGTAGATACATATCATAAGCTTTGTTTTGAGAGAGAGAGAGAGAGAGAGAGAGAGAGAGATTACTGGGTTGATGTTGAAGGCTTCAAAGAGACTGAGCCCATCCCATATGAACTGATGTAAAGAAATTTGAGTCCGTACTATCCCATTGCTGGATTCTCACTTCAAAACTTCGAAAACGTTATAAACCATGTTCTGTTCCTCATTGTAATGCCCAGAATCTGATAGGAGGAGAGGCAGCCACACCTGTCATTCAAACAATGTTTTCAATTTCTCTCTATGTAAGGTAAACCTTATCATATGTAAGTAAGGAGATTTTTCTTTTCTTTTCTTTCTATTTTTGAGTTTTGTTTGCTCCTCGTTTATGTCAACATTTAAAACTGGCTGGCTCCTTTACACAAATAAGGAGAAATAACCATTATCTTACTATCTATATAATATAACAAAACACATCTGAATTTGAAAATGTCTTACGTGGCATTTTCGTCCAATGGTTAGAGTTAATTCTGGCAACATATGTTAGTAAGGAGATTTTTTTTTTCCTTGTTTTTGAGTTTTGTTTGCTTCTCGTTTATATCAACATTTAAAACTGGTTGGCTCCTTTACAAAAATGAGAGTGAGAAATAAACTTCTTCTTACTATTTCACGACAAGACAGGACAATAGAACAATACAAAATGAAAAAGAAAGCATACATATATATATGCATCTACGATTTTTTTGGGTAATTGTTTGATTCTTCGAATGCAACATTAATCCACTTCTCTGCTATTTCTCTTCTCAAAGTATTGGCAGAATAGAAACTCTGCATGCACTGCATTTGTTACTGAAGTTTTTACACCCTTATCAAAACGACGTTATTTTGGATTTAAAAAAAAAAAAGTCTAAAAGTCAGAATTTGGAGACAAATTTGGGGACGATTTCAGTCAAATTCAAAACACAAATTTTATCTTGAGAAGAGAGAGAGAGAGAGAGAGAG
Organism: Euryodendron excelsum; assembly: GCA_033060915.1. Lineage (NCBI taxonomy): Eukaryota > Viridiplantae > Streptophyta > Magnoliopsida > Ericales > Pentaphylacaceae > Euryodendron > Euryodendron excelsum. Next base: position 123,265 of record CM065381.1, on the reverse strand, counting down.
CTTTGGCGATCGCCGCTCCCCCTTCCGACCACCACCTCTCTCATATCAGGTAACATTCTCTCCCTCTCTCTATATCCATACATGTGTGTGTGTATAGAGATTGGGTAAAGTGGGTTTCCGATTATATATATACACACGCGTAAGGATATAGAGAGAGAGGGAGAGAATGTTACCCGGTATGAGAGTCATGCTGGCTAGAAAGGGGAACAGTGGTCGCCAAAGCTCTCTCTCTCTCTCTCTCTCTCTCTCTCTCTTTAGAGGATGAAATTTGTGTTTTGAATTTGGCTAAAATTGTCTCCAAATTTGTCCCCAAATTTTGGTTTTTAATTTTTTTTTAAATCTAAAATGACATCATTTTAATAAAGGTGTAAAAAATTTACGATAACAAATGTGGTGGGTGTAGAGTTCCTGTTGGCATAAAAGTAAGGCTCAATATACTAACTATACTATACCAATAAAAAAGGTTTCTTGAGGATCCTCATCCCAAAATACTTCACGAATGAAGAAATCTGATTATTGAAAACTCTGTTCGCTTTGTTGAAATCTGTATCATTTCTCCTTCGGGGTTATCCAAGATATGCAAAATGGTTGTATGCCCTCCACCCCCCCCCCCCCCCCCCCCCCCCCCCCCCTCTATGTGTGTGTGTGTGTGTCTATCTGTGTGTGTGTGTGCAACCGTTCAAGGTTCAAACCTCTCTCTTAAACTCCAAACTCACAAATAAGACCCTCCCATCAATCATCACAATCAACAATGGAGAAGCTCTATCAAAAAGCATGCTCCACCCTTTTCCAACAGTCATGTCTGACCACCTGTCGGCTACCATTTTGACTCTTCAAGGCCGAACTCTCGCCGAAAGACAAAAATCTTGGCTTACCTCTTGTTCCACTGGTAACTTCTCTGATAACCAGCAGAAGGCTACCACCGCTAGTGGTTTACTGGGTCTGCTTGGACTCATCGGCAACAAAATACATAATCAAATCAGATCATAGTAGGATCGGATCGAATCTGGATTTCATAGATTTGGTTAATAATCGGATCATCTGGGTCTAGGTTTGTCGGATCATTGAATCAGATCTAGATTTTTGAAATTCGGATCAAATCGAATCAGATCCCATACGTTGACAGGCCAAACTATACTATACTAGTGGTCCTGTACACGCAATGCATGTGTAATTATCTCTATTTGACAAAAAAAACAACAAAAACAAAACAAAAAAAGTCTAAACTACTCTATATTGGTATAAATATATTAATTAAAAAGTTAATAATCTAACCACCATGTCTCTGTTGGGAATTTATACTAAAAAACATGCTTTGTGTAATGGTATAGTATTTATTAATAAATTAGTTATTCCATTTTAATGAGAATCTGTGTGAGAAATGTTTGCATTGCATTATTTATTTAATGATTATGCTTGTGTGTCTCTTATTCTATATAGTAGATAATTTGGTGTGTAGAGTACTGTAAGCACCCCATTTTTGACCGTTCGGCAGTCTACACTCTGTCCAGACTTATTTTCAAGTCATTGTGGGCGTATTCCAATCGAAACCGATTCTCTAAGTCCAAATCCCGTTAGTCCATCGCTTTGCGGGCCCACCAGGCCCAAATGGAGGCAAAATGACCAAATGCCTTTAGGGGCATTGTCCTTTCCTTTCCAACCCCTCTCTCGAGATAGTTTATTCCTCGAGACGGTTCCAATTCAGGCACATCTTTTCGAAGACGGTAAGTCCCCTTTCCAACCCCTCTCTCGAGACAGTTTATTCCTCGAGACGGTTCCAATTCAGGCACGTCTTTTCGAAGATGGTAAGTCCCCCTTCCAACCCTTCTCTCGAGACAGTTTATTCCTCGAGACGGTTCCAACTCAGGCACGTCTTTTCGAAGACGGTAAGTCCCCTTTCCAACCCCTTTCTCAAGACAGTTTATTCCTCGAGACGGTTCCAACTTAGGCGCGTCTTCTCGAAGACGGTAAGTCCCCTTTCCAATCCCTCTCTCGAGACAGTTTATTCCTCGAGACGGTCCGAGTAGCGAAAATACTCGCAAACATCACAACCATTAGAGTAGCAGAAATACTCACAAATAGTTCAACATAGGGAATTGCCAACAAACCCCTGTTTCACGACAACCGTCGTCAGAGTGGCGGAAACACTCAAAACCCAGGTCAACACCAGTGTCTGTTAGCCCACTTAGGTGAAAAATGACCAAACTACCCCTTGGACCTTTTCCGAGACTTTCTGGTTAAGATGACCATTTTGCCCTGAGACATCCAAACGCCCCGGAAACCACACCGGCTCTAGGTATCAAACCGGTAAATTTTCGAGAATACTTTTTATAGTGTTCTAAACCTTTCTTTATCCTTTCGGATCGTTCCGAGTCAGTTCCGGCCAACCCGGTACAAAATGACCGTTTTGCCCCTGGTGGGCCGGTCTCCTTTTCCGACCACACCGGCTCTAGGTATCAAACCGGTAACCTTCTGAGACTGCTTTTTATAGTACTCTCAACCCTTCTTTATCTTTCTAGATCATTCCAAGTCAGTTCCGGCAAACCCAGTACAAAATGACCGTTTTGCCCCTAGAGGGCCGGTCTCCTTTTCCGATCACACCGGCTCTGGGTATCAAACCGGTAACCTTTGGGAACATTCTAAATAATGTTTCCAAATCCCAAGTCTTCTTCCGGGACAGTCTGAGTCTGTCCCGGCAACTTCTCGACCCGATTGACCGTTTTGCCCCCAAAGGCCCAGTCAAACTTTCCGACACATCTTGTCCTCATTTTTCATGTCAAATACCTCCGAGACACTATTCTAAGTGTTCCTGCTCTTTTCTAGCCTTCCGAGCCATTCCCGGTCCTTTAAATCATTCTTGGAATTTCTGGAGTCACTCCTAGTGAAGCTTGACTAAAAATTACATGGTAGTCACTAGTACAGACGCCCAAATCTAGTCAAAGATACGTTGCTTGCCGACCTTAAACATTTCCTAAATGGCTGGCGCCAAGCCAAAAAATGGTCTGGCGCCACTCCTAGTGGCGCCAATGTAAAGTTTGGTCTGGCGCCACTGCAACAGGCGCCAGTGTATTCCTCCCTCTATAAATACAGAGCCTTTTCCAACGTAAAAAAGATCCGCAAACTCAAACCAAAAATCATATAATTCGATATACAGAGCTCGAACATTCCCAAAACCCTAGCTTCCCTAGGTTTTTCAAACCCTAGTCACCATACACAAACCCTAGCCTCATATGCACTCCTATACACTCCCATACACTCATACACCAACCTTCAACCCTCCTTCGAAGACTTGAAGAGTTGCAATCTGAAGTTTGAAGATTGAAGGCGGCTCTTGAAGATTGAAGACGAAGACCGAAGAAAACAAGGCGCGCAAAATAAATAAGATACAAGGTAGGTTCTCCATTTAAATTTTCGCACTTCCCCATCTCTCTTCTCTCTCCTAACCCACTTGAGTTTTCTCTATTTTAATCACCCATCTCTTTCCCCCCTTTTCTTTGCATGCTTGAAACAAGGGGACTCCCGGTCCATGTGTAGGATTAGACTATCGAAGGGTCACCGTGTCGGGGGCTTTTCTTTAGGCTAATCGGAGACCACGTGGGCCCGGCCCCCTTGATTATGTGGTGAAGCCTTAGCCTTGTATGTTCACGACCCCAAAATTGCATTGTGCATATCATAACCTTGCATCTTCCAAAAACCGTTTTCAAAGTTGTTTTCAAAACCGTTTTCAAACTTGTTTTCAAAATTGCATCAAAATCTCCTTTTTCCAAACTTGTTTTCAAAATCACAATCCTAGGGTGATTGTAGCCTTTCCATGGCTAGGGTTGCTTTAGGAAAGTGTTACATTCAAAGTGACCTCTATGGTCCATATTTTCAAATCTTATTATTTTCAAAACCACTTTCTTAAAGTGGTTCTAGCCTTCTTATGGCTAGAATCGTTTTAGGAAAGTGAGACTTTTTATACTTTCTAAAAACTCTCTTTTCAAAAGTCTCTCTTCCTAAAAATCTCTTTTTCAACATACTTTCCTAAAACTCTCATTTTCAAAGTCGTTTTCAAAAACTCCCTCCAAAAATCTATTTTTCAAAACTTCTCTTTTTCAACTCCTTTCCAAAACACGCTCCCCAAAATTCATTTTCTAAAAACGTTCCCTAAAAATCTTTCCTAAAAAGTCTCTCTAATGATCTCCTTCCAAAAATCTTTCTAAAAACTTTCTTCCCAAAATCTTCATTCTAGAAACTCCTCTCTAGAATTTCCTTCCAAAATCTTCGTTTCCAAAAAACACATTTTCCAAAAATCCCTTTTCTTGATGCCCAAATCAAGCCCTGGAACCCACAATTAGGAAACCCTAATTTTCTTTCCAAAAACATGATTTTCAACCTTTCCCAAAACTTAGGTTTCCAAAACCTTTTGTTTTCTATATCAAAACTATACATATTTTTAAAACCTATTTTTTACGCCAAAACTATAGTTTTCCAAATCTAGGGTTTCTAAAACTTCCTCTTCCAAATCCTTGGCAAATCAAATCTTCCCTTTAAGAAACCAAATCCAATATTCCCTTTAGGAAACTAGATCCAATCCTCCGTTTTTGGAAACAAAATCAAAATTTCTCTTTTAGAAACAAAATTCAATCCCTTCCTAATCCAACTCTTTCCTAATTTAACTCCTTCCTAATCTTTCACTTTCCTAAATCTTAAGTTTCCAAAACTTGAACATAAAAATCTTTCCTAAATTTTAAAACTCAAAATCTAAATCTTTCCTAATTCAACTCTCTCCTAATTTCCCACCTTCCTAAATCACAAGTATCCCAAAACTTTTAAATCTTTCTTTAAACATTAAGCTTTCAAATCTTTCCTAATTCTACCCTCTTTTCAAACCTAAGTTTTCAAACCTTTCTTAAACTCAAACCTTTCCTAATCTTAAGATTTTCTAAAACCCTAAAACTTTCTAAATCTTAAACTTTCTAAATCTCAAATCTTTCTAAATTCAAAACTTTCTTAAGTTAAGACTTTATAAATCTTAAACTTTCTAAATTTCAAATCTTTCTAAACTCTAAACTTTTCTAAAACTTCAAAACTTTCTTAATTCAAAGCTTTCTTAAGTTGAAACTTTCCTAATTCAAAATATTTCTAAACTCAATACTTTCCTATTTCAAAACCTTTCTTAAATGAAACTCTCCAATTTCAAAACTTTCCTATTTTCAAAGCTTCCTTATTTTCTAAACATTCCAATTTTCAAAACTTTCCTATTTCAAAACTTTCCTAATTCGGGAACTTTCCTAATTTGATAACATTTCCTTTTTCGAAAACTTTCTAAATTCGAAACTTTCCTAAATTCGAAACTTTCTAAAAATGAAACTTTCCTAAAATGACACTCTCCTAATTTGAACTTTTTCAAACATTTCCTAAAATCTAATCTTTCTAAATCTTTCTAAATCTTCCAAGTCCAACGTTCGAGTCAAGTCTTTCTAACTCTCAAGTCTTTCCTAAACCTCGTCTTTCCTAAGTCTAGGTTTCTTAAACCTCAATCTTTCCAAAGCAAGTCCAATCTTCTCAATTTCAATTTCCAATCTCCTCTTCTAATTTCAAATCAAATCCAACTCCCTATCAAACTCTTTTTCAAATCAAAACCTTTTATTTTCTATCGGACTCTTGTCCGAACTACGACTAACCTTATTCCTCCAAAAGGATACGTAGGCAACCTTCATAGGTGCAGTCACAATTTTTTTCAAATTTCAAATTCCTCCACATTTTTCAAATCTCAAATTCCAATCTATTTTCAAAATTTCAGTTTCAAATTTCTATTTCCAAATTTCTATTTCTAATTTCTCAAACTTTTCAATTTCAAATTTATTTCCAAATCAAATCAAATCAAATCAATTTCTTTCCAAATCTATATTTTCTTATCTTGCATTTGCATCTCATGCATCATTTCTTTTCAAACATTCTTTTTCAAAGTGGATAGGATTGGTCAATAGTTAGTTGAAGATTCTCATAGGTGAATCTAGGGTAGATTGACATGTAGGTACCAAAAGGGCGGGATAGGGTGATGGCTTAGTGCGTCTTCCCTACACGTAACCATCCTCCAAACCTAGAATCACTGTTTTCAAAGACCAAAATGGAGTTATTTTTCAAAAAGGGCTAAATATTTTTCAAAGGTTGCCAAACAACCTGTTTTCCTTAAAAACCCTCTCTTGAGGAGATATTTTCAAAATCGTTTTCCAAAAGCCCTAAATGTAGTCTTCGGATTATTCTTAGTTTTTAGGTGTCCTAACTCACCTTAATCAAGTTAGGTGGCGACTCCAAATCTTTTTCAAAAACCCATTATTCAAACCAATTTTTCAATTCAAACCTAGTCGCACTCATTGTTCTAGGAGGGTGAGTTCTAACGAGAGAGTACAGCATTTTTCCCGCTTGTGTGAGTATTCCTCGAGTGTGAAAAATATGGGCGCGACAAGTACGACTTACACACGAAAGATACGATCATTGGTTCTTATGGAATATAAGTTTATCGTTCACAGTCTTAGATGGAAATGGACACACCATCAGTAGGACTGTAGTACAAGGTTTTAATAGATCTGTCTTGACTATGGGGAACGGTAAAATTCTAACTCCTTACACTAGTACACTTTGTGTGTATTGAACAGGACCATATTGAGGTAATTGTTTTTATACTGATTATATAAAACAATTAATACCTCATGATTATTACCAGTGCTTATGCTCTTAATCCTAATATAATAAATAGACACGTGCATGTAGTATTTATTGTTTTGATTCACAGAAGAGTGAGATTCTTTGTGGATCAATAAACTCAGTGAGTTAGACAATAACATTACGTGTATGGTGAATATTTATTATTGATAGAATCCACGTCCCCATATAGGGATTAATGATACCCTCCTGAGGAAGCTTATAAATTTTGATTATGTCAAACCCTGCAGGTAGATTATGAATCCGACATATCAAATAAGTTAAGTGGAAGGTTTTAAGGAATTAAATAAGTCTATTAAATTTAATTGTCAGTAATTTAATTTAATAGATGGGTATCTGTAATCTTAATGTGGGGAGATAAATAAGAATTTTTTTTTGGTAGTATGGGTATACACTATAGCCAAGTCGTGAAAAATTTCGCAATCCCCAACAGTCTCAACGTTAATAGTTATAAACCGAGAAAAAAACTAAAAGCCAAGTTTTCCACAACTCATTCGTAAACATCCAATCCTTACCATTAATATAAAATTGCAAAGAGATAAATAAGTTTTTAATAGAGAAGACATGTTAATTTGACAATGAGGTTATTAGATCTACAAATTCTAAGCTTTTTACAACAGGCTAAACAACTATGAGTATCTATTTAAGTTGTTTTGCATATTTTCTTGCAATTGACCTAAGAGGACGAAAAATGTTAGCTACTAATAAATTTTGGCAATTAGCATAGTGTGTAAATATGCGAGTTGTTTTCCTCGTCACAATATTGCATGTCTCTTTGTAAGTTTGTAGTGATTCTTTCCTACGTTGATTATAAAACTGAAACATAATTTTACCAAATACGTTAAGTAATATATTTGAAGACTTGGGATAGTTAAAACATTATTTAAAAATTTTTGAGCTATCTATGATTATCAAGATCTTTATTTTCATCCAAAAATTGACCCCAAATTTTGACTTTGTTCCCGTTGCAAAATATTGGATTTCTATTCACACCATGTCTAGTTTTTGAATTGAAACAAATTAGAATTCTCAACTCTCTACGACGTCTAGACGATAAAATATTTTCAGGAACAAGCAAATCATAATGATTTTTGTCTCTATTTCCAGTTATCCTTTGATGATGTCTTGGGATGGATTCATCAAAATCCTTCTTATCAACATATCTTCGATCTCGGTATCTTTGATTAGTTTGATGCCCACTTTTATGAACTAATGAAAGAGCTTTGGAGAATACTATCTTACCACTTTAATGTCCTTATCCGCTTTATGATATACATTTTCATTATTACCAGCAATGGGATCTCTGTTTAAATCAAAAAATTGCATTGTTATAATCAATGTTTGTTGAGATTTGTTAAAATAATTTTGTAAATAAGTTGTCATACCTTAACTCATTCTGTGCAATCAACACTCGAATTACCAGTTTTCGCAGTTGAGTAGATTGAGCTTTAATCGGGAAGCCTCATTCAGGATTATATATAGTCATTTTTTTAACCTGCTACAATATGCAAATCAATACCAATAGGATACCAAAAACTTTGACAATCGGTGTGATAAAAATAAATGAGATTTTCATAAAAATTACCTCATTTCCAACAGGGGGACAGTTAGTAATAGCTTGCTCATCCTTATATTTTTCCCAAGCATGAAGCCACTACATTTTTTTCTTATACCGAGAGTCAAATAACCGCATATTTCCATGTACTTCTATATGAAAAAATAACAATATAAAACAACATGCTTATGTTAGTGGGCTAGAAAACATTCACATAATACAATTTAAACAATACCTCAATGAATAAGAATTAAATAAAACTAAAATTGTTGCCATAAATCCCCACACTTGGGATTGTTTACCCTTGTGATTTGTTTATTGTCAAAACAGAACTAAGACGAATTGGAAATTGCTTGCGAGTCATTTCAAAAGGTAGCTTTATGTTCTCAGGAGTCTTTAGTGGAATGCGAGGAAGAAAAACTCTTGTTCCCTTAAATTAACCCGTTAAAATCTCAGAATCTATGAAATTATTATTCAAAGCACGATATAACAGCTTTGTACCATTACACAAATCAATGCTAGGGTCAATGTTCTTTAGTAGCATGATTGGTGCACCTTCTTTTAATTTCAACACATGAGGCGGCATACTTCCAAGAGAAATTGAGTTCAAAAACTCTTGTTGGTATAAATTATGTTGGTCATTTTTAACTTCATCAAAAGAATAATATATCGTTGTTTGGCCAGGAAATCTAATAATCACTTTATCATTTAGCCTACCGACATCTTCATTGCGAGGAGTTATTAAACCTATGTCGACCATGTATCTCCCATCAATCGCATGGTTATTAATGTCAGGATAAAATTCTATTATTAACCGATCAATTGATTCCTCGCCATCCCATGGTATTGCCATTGGCGGTAGAATTTTTATCATATCATTTGCAATAATAGGTTTGACACCATCTCCTACACGTAGAAGAAATTCGGTAAAATATTAGTCATTTATTAAGCACATATTTTGCTTAAGACGAAGCACCTTTACATCAGCCCATAAAGGTGATTTTATGATGGATGCAACAATTGTTTTTGCCTTCGTACCTTTTAGGACAACATGAAGTACCTAACGAAAATCACTTCCAAAAATCATAATCTTCCACCAAATGGCAAATCAACACCAGTAATGTCGATGAAAATTCGATTTAAAGTTTCAAAAGTATAATGATTAGTCATCATTGCTTCATCCCAAATGTGGAGAAATAACCCCCGGCCCATCCCAGTGGGTGAGGCCCAATCTGCTTGAATTAAAGTTGGGGCTGCTCGGGGCCCAAACCAGTTATGAGGAAAGGCCAGCCCAAACTGCCGACCTCCTCCCAGCGTGGCCCAGACAGCCAACGGGTTGCGCAAACCGCTGGCGGTCTTAGAGCATTAAATGCAGAGTTGACTTGCATTTAATGCACGAGCGGCCGCCCACACAAACGTCGACGTGCACGTCCGGTCAGCCGGAATCCCCCACGACGGTGCGCCAGACGCTGCAGGTAGCCAGGCGGCGTCAATGATGATGCCTAACCAGTAGACCATGAGAGCCTGCTGATAGGCCGAGACAAAAGACACTCCCTAAAGGACTCTATAAAGCCCCGAGGAATCGAGAGCCAGGTATGGAGAATGAACCCCTGACATACACAACTTCCATTCATCCTTCTCGATTAAGTTTGCTGACTTAACCTTCTGAGTGAGATCGACCCACCCAGGGTCGACCCATTCTAACCCATTCGTCTTGTAGGAAGAAGTTTGGACTCATCCACTTTGGGCTTGAGAGCTTGGCCCAGCCTTCCTGAAAAATCCCACCTACAATTGGCGCCGTCTGTGGGAAGGCTTAGAAAAACCATGAGTCTAAACAACCGGAGACATAGGAAAGAAAACTACGACGGGAGGGGCTTCGGAGCCTCCTCCAGTAAAAACCAGACCAGTTCGGCACACTGCCAATCTACACCAGTAGATCGGCAAAGAAGAATACTGAGGTCAGAGATACGAACGTTCGCCGAAAGCCACCCGGAGACACAAGAGGAAATGCGGAGGGATACGGGTTATGTCAGGGACAGAAACTTCCGCAGGAACCATCCTCGGAATCTGGCCCCGTCACCCGCCAGTGGGCGGGTCCCAAGCGAGGATACACTCCGTGCGGCAGAGAGGGAAATTCGGCGGCGCGGAGAAGAGATAGCCTACCTCACCTCACAGGTGCGGGTAATGAGGGAGGCATTCTCTGCCAGGAATGGGCATAGGAGAGATGGGTCCCCAGATCGAGAGCAGGTTGTTGGCGCCAGGGACGAACCAGCACCACTGGTAAGAGGGAGTTACACCCCCAGTACCGCGCGTTGCGTTAATAGGCGCACGGGTCGGAGAAGGGACAGGAGCGAAACCCCGCCGAACAGTAGCCCAGCGGAGGAAGATCGGCGGAAGGAAGACTGGAAAAAGTGGTACAATGAAAAGCAGGAGGATAGGAGGCAGCAAACTAAGGAACGCACAGCCCATGACCTGATGAGAAAGGCCCTAGACCAGATTGCATCCACGCCATTCACTGAGGAGATTGAATCCCATCCAATTCCTCAAAAATTCACCCCACCAAAGTTCACCCACCAAAGTCTAACCCAATTAACCATGTTCGGCATTACAAACAGCTCATGGTAGTGTGGTGCAGCGACCAGATGCTGATGTGTCGGATCTTCCCCTCCAGCCTGGGGAGCGTGGCTTTACGGTGGTTCGACAAATTGCCACAAAAGTCCGTCTCAAGCTGGAGGCAACTGGTCGAGCTCTTTACAGCTCGTTTCATTGCAAACAGCTTACAGCCAAAGGAGGTTGACTTTTTGCTGACGTTGCGAAAGGAGGAAGGAGAAGGATTGCGAGCATACGCCCGACGCTACTGGGAGGCTTATAACGAAATTGATAAGTGCAGCGAGCAGTTGGCTGTAACTCAGTTCAAGATCGGCCTTCCCAGGGAGCATCGCTTGCGACAGTCCTTAATGAAGAAACCAGCCCTCACCATACAGGAACTAATGCTGAGGATCGAGCGCTATGCGCGGCTGGACGAGGACGTACCCCAAGGGGAGACACCTAAGGTCGGCGCTGCAGCCGAAAAGACGAGCAAGAAGGATGCCAAGAAGCCCCGATCAGAGGACATCAGCCGAGGAAAAAGAGTGCCCGATGGGGTCTACACAGTCTTTAAAGACCCCATCTATAAAATATTGCCCCAGATCCGTGATAAGCCCTTCTTCAAGTGGCCACCAAAGCTGGGGGGAGACCCTGCAACCAGGGACCAGAAGAGGTTCTGTTCCTACCACCACGAGAAGGGGCACAAGACGGAGCAATGTCGGCATCTGAAAACCCATTTGGAAGACTTAGCCAAAGCGGGCCACCTCGACCAATTCATTGATCGGGAGAGGACTAAGGTAGAAGCCGAGCAGCCACGAGTGCAGGAAGCAGCCCAGAAGGAACCAGAAGTAAGGCCGATTCGGGTAATCAACGTGTTGCACGGTTCGGCCGAATCAGGAACCATAAACCCACATAGGTACCGAGCCGAGATGCAGAAGGCTGCTCACCTAAGGGAAGTGATGCAGATACAACCACCCAGCAAGAAAGCCAAGATTGGCAATACCCATGCATCCATCTCCTTCACCGACGAGGATCTCGCTGGAGTGCAGATCCCCCACAATGATGCCTTGGTTGTTACGTTAAGAATGGCGGACTGTGACGTTAAAAGATTGCTCATTGACCAAGGGAGTTCATCTAAAGTTATGTACTACAGCTTGTTCAAACAATTGGGACTCGAGGAGTCCGACCTCCAACCATCGCTTAGCCCATTGGTCGGCTTCAGCTCAGACCCAGTCTGGCCCATGGGTAAAGTGACAATTCCTGTGATGGCTGGAAGGATCACATTACAAACAGAATTCCTGGTGGTTAACGTACCATCCCCCTACAACGCCATCATGGGACGAACCTGGTTGCACCTCATGAAGGCCGTTCCCTCCACCTATCACCAACTGCTTCGGTTCCCGACCCCAGCGGGAGTTGGCGAGATAAGGGGAGACCAGGTGACTGCCAAACGGTGTTTTCTAACAGCATGTGCGACCAAGACAAGATCCACCATAGACAAGACAAATGATGGAGCTACATGAAGACACCCCCACCATAGATGATGTGGGACAGACGCCCGAGAATAAAGCTGTCGAGGACCTGAAGAAGATATACATAGATCGGCAAGGAGAAAAATACTTCGTCATCGGCACCTCTTTGTCCAAACAAGAGGAAAAATCCCTCATTGAGTTATTAACAGACTTCCTGGAAGTATTCGCCTGGACCCCTTATGACATGCCTGGGATCGGCGCCGACGTTGCCTGTCATCGCCTTAATGTAAACCCAAACTGCCGACCTGTTATCCAAAAGGGGAGAAGGGCAGCTACCCAGCATGTGGACGCCGTCTTGGAAGAAACAGAAAAGCTTTTGGAAGCCGGAGCGATCCGGGAGATCAACTACCCAAGCTGGTTGTCAAACACCGTGGTAGTAAAAAAGAAAGACGGCAAATGGAGGGTCTGTGTAGACTTCACTGACCTCAACAGGGCGTGCCCCAAAGATCCATTCCCCCTGCCCAAAATTGACCAGCTTGTGGATGCAACCGCTGGCTTCGAAAAGATGAGTTTCCTGGATGCCTACCGTGGGTATCACCAGATCCCACTTCACCCCGACGACCAAGAGAAAACGGCCTTCATCACTCCGAGGGGCATTTACTGCTATAGAGTTATACCCTTTGGCCTGAAGAACGCCGGAGCCACATATCAGCGAATGGTCACAAAGATGTTCAAGACGCAGCTCGGCAGAACTATCGAGGTCTACATCGATGACATGGTGGTAAAAAGCAAACTGAGCGACACCCATTTGGTGGACCTAAAGGAGGTACTCTGTATCCTGAAGGACTACAAAATGCGGCTGAACGCTTCAAAATGTGTCTTCGGGGTCGGCTCAGGCAAGTTCCTGGGGTTCCTGGTCACGCATCGGGGTATAGAGATGGACCCCCGGCAGATTAGTGCAATTCAGAGCATTCACGCTCCAAAGAATGCCAAAGAGGTTCAAAGATTGACAAGAATGGCCGCCGCACTCAACAGATTCATTAGCCATTCATCGGACCGGTGCCGACCTTTCTTCCAGCTCCTGAAGAAACAGGAACGATTTGAGTGGACCCCTCAGTGTGATTCTGCCCTTGCTGATCTAAAAAACTACCTAGCCAAACCACCACTGCTCTCCACGCCTATCCAGCACGAGGAGCTCTTCCTCTACCTTGCAGTGTCAGACCATGCAGTCAGCGCGGTCCTACTCAGGCAAGAAAATGGGCAACAATTCCCAGTCTATTACATCAGCAAAACCCTTCTTGGAGCCGAGAGCAGGTATCTACCCCTGGAGAAGCTGACACTCGCACTGGTAGTCGCATCCCGAAAGTTGGTGCATTACTTCAGATCTCACACCATTAACGTCCTCACCAACCACCAGCTCAAACCCCTCCTAAGGAAAGCCGACTTCTCAGGAAGAATTGCAAAATGGGCCGTAGACTTAGGGGAGTTTGACATCAAGTTCCAGCCTAGATCGGCAGTGAAGGGGCAGGTTCTCGCAGATTTTATTGCCGAGTTCTCTTTCGAAATTACACCAGAAGTAGAAGAGACCCCGGCCACTGGCCAACCGCAACACGAAATCCCCCTGGATCTTTGGGAACAATCTGATCATTGGAAACTCTACGTGGACGGAGCTTCCAATGACCGGGGGGCAGGATCGGGCATCGTACTCGTTACACCAGATGGTCTAACCATTGAGCAAGCCATCAAGCTGGAATTCACTGCCTCCAACAATGAGTCAGAATACGAGGCCTTGCTCGCCGGAATACGTCGAGCCATTGAACTTCGAATTCCCGAAATCGTCATCTACTCGAACTCCTTACGTGTCGTAAATCAAATCACAGGGGAATACGTTGCAAAGAACGACAGAATGATGTTGTACGTAGCAAAGGCCAAGGAACTTCTCAGCCAATTTAAAAACTACAAGCTTCGACAGATTAGCCGAGATAACAACTCACATGCGGATGCCTTGGCAACCCTGGCCACGGCTCTGAAATCAGGTTCGAGAAGGACGATCAACGTGGAAACTCTTGCCAATCCCAGCATTTTCCGCGAGGAGGAGGAAGCCTTAACAGCGGAGAAGCTGGGACCATCATGGATGGACCCAATCATTTCTTACCTTGACACAGACAAGCTACCAGACGATAAGGCTGAAGCTCAGCGAATCAAGCATGCATCTCTCAGGTATTGGCTGTCGCCAGGTAAGAAACTTTACAGACGTTCTTTTACAGGTCCTTATTTGCACTGTGTTCATCCGGACCAAGTACAGAGCGTCTTGTTCGAAATCCATGAAGGGATATGTGGAAGTCATGTCGGCGGTAGATCGGTCGCACACCAAGCCATCTCACAGGGATACCGGTGGCCTTACATGCAGAAGGATGCAGCCCAGTACGTCCTAAAGTGCGACAAATGTCAGAGGTTTTCCCTCATTATCCACCAGCTAGCCGAAGATCTTGCTTCCATCACTAGTCCGTGGCCTTTCGCTCAGTGGGGACTGGACATTATCGGACCTTTGCCTCGGGCTCCGGGCAACAAAAGGTTTCTCATCATGGCCACCGATTACTTTACCAAATGGGTAGAAGCCGAACCTTTATCAAACATCAGGGAAACTGACGCCAAAAGGTTCGTATGGAAAAGCATTGTCACCAGATTCGGGTTGCCCCGTGCCATCGTATCAGATAATGGCACCCAGTTCGATGGTAATATCTTCAGATCATTTTGCGAAGGATTAAGGATCAGAAACTTTTACTCAACACCAGCCTACCCCCAATGCAACGGACAAGCCGAAATTTCAAATAAAACCATGCTGAATGGAGTCAAGAAACGTCTTGAAAAAGCCAAGGGGAAGTGGACGGAAGAGCTACCCAATGTCTTGTGGTCCTACCGAACAACCCCAAGGAGGTCCACAGGAGAAACACCGTTCTCCTTGGCATACGGGGTGGAGGCAGTCATCCCCCTGGAGATCGGTCTACCAACTATCAGGTCGGCAGCTTTCGACACCGGTGTCAATGACCAAACGGTTGCGAGAGATCTGGATCTTGTCAAAGAAAGAAGGGAAACCGCTTTGATCAAGCTCACAGAGTATCAGCGACAGCTTAAACGCTCTTACAACAAGCGGGTCCGCCCAAGAAACTTTGCTTCAAGAGATCTGGTTTTACGAAAAGTATTGGGGGCAACCAAGAAGGCGGCAGATGGGAAGCTCAGCCCCAATTGGGAAGGCCCCTACAGGGTCACATCCCAGGTCGGCATCGGCGCATACAGACTCGAGACCGTTGAAGAAAGGCGACCGTTGCCACGACCTTGGAATGAGACCAACTTGAGGAAGTTCTACCAGTAATATGAAACCCCAAACACTGTAACAGTCCCCGAAATGTACAAAGCTCAGTTGAAGAATCAATGAAAATGAGGATTGTTCAAACGACCCTACTCGGACCATTCTGACCAAAGCAAAAACCAAGTGTAAAAACTTGGTCCTGTCCAAGTTGGGCAGGTCGGCCAAAGAAGGCCAAAGCAAAAACCAAGTGTAAAAACTTGGTCCTGTCCAAGTTGGGCAGGTCGGCCAAAGAAGGCCAAAACAAAAACCAAGTGTAAAAACTTGGTCCTGTCCAAGTTGGGCAGGTCGGCCAAAGAAGGCCAAAGCAAAAACCAAGTGTAAAAACTTGGTCCTGTCCAAGTTGGGCAGGTCGGCCAAAGAAGGCCAAAACAAAAACCAAGTGTAAAAACTTGGTCCTGTCCAAGTTGGGCAGGTCGGCCAAAGAAGGCCAAAACAAAAACCAAGTGTAAAAACTCGGTCCTATCCAAGTTGGGCAGGTCGGCCAAAGAAGGCCAAAACAAAAACCAAGTGTAAAAACTCGGTCCTATCCAAGTTGGGCAGGTCGGCCAAAGAAGGCCAAAGCAAAAACCAAGTGTAAAAACTTGGTCCTGTCCAAGTTGGGCAGGTCGGCCAAAGAAGGCCAAAGCAAAAACCAAGTGTAAAAACTTGGTCCTGTCCAAGTTGGGCAGGTCGGCCAAAGAAAAACTAAAGTCAAGTGTCAATTCTGTCCAAATTGCACAGACCGGCCAAGAAAAGCTAAAGAAAGAAAAATTAAGTCTAAACAACAAAATCAAATAAAGGAGATCCAGTAATAAACAAACAAACGAGTTTTTCTCATTAAAAAGTACTGACGGTTACAAAAATGGAGAAAGAGAAAGAAAAGCTATGCCGACTTCTCCCCCGGCTCTGCAGACACCCCCGGCGAGACTTCTACCACATCCTCCGGGGGCACAGCTGCGGTCTTCAAGCCTTCAAGTCTCTCCTTCTCAGCAGCAGCAGCTTCGGCCGCGTCTTTTAACTTAAGCTCCCGTGCATATTGGGCATTGGCCAGGACTTTCTTCGGACAGACAACGCCGTCCTCGGTAGTATCGAAGTAGTCCGGGCAAAGACCCCACACGTCGGAGGCCTTATCCAACTCTGCCACGATAAGGGCACCATTCCAACCCTGTTGGAAAATGGTGCGACTAAGGTCCATCATCTCTTGAGCCAAATTCTTGGCTCCCCTCTCTTCACCCCGCTTCAATATGGCCTCCTCCTCCACCTTCAGCTTGGCCACTTTTGCCTTAAGGGTCTCCACCTCCTCGTTGGCCTTGTGCAGATCCACGGACTGCACGTCAAACTTTTTCTAGAGGTCGGCGAGATCCTTATCCCTCTTCTCGAAGTCGGCCTTCGTCAGCAAAAGCTCGGCGGAAGCCTGCTCGGCTTGTTTCCTGAAGGTAATCCGCTTCTTATTTGCTTCAATCCATTCAAGCTTCAGACGGCCGTGCTCTTCAATGAGTTGCTGGTGAACCTTGGCAAGCTTTTGGAAGCGTGTCATCGCCTCCAAGGAATTTAGGCAGCCCTACACAAATTGAAGAAGGTCGTTGTTAGGTCAAGTGCCTAAGAGGACTGTAGTCACTGAAAAGTCATAGCTGTCTTACCAGTACGGAATCATGGAAAGCGCCCATGAAGACGGCCGAGTCGCTTGCTTCGCCCAGCTTCGCCACGTCCTTTTTTTGAAGGACACTTTTCAAAACACCAAAAGCGACCTCGGGTTGATCGATCATGGAATCCGCTGTCGTCATTGGACGGCCCAAAATGTCCAGAGTGATGGTCACTGTCTCGCCGACCTCGTCCACCGTGGCTTTGCCTTTCTGCTTCTTGGGCGCATGAGTTGGAGTGACATCGGGCCTTCTCTTTCTTTGTTGCCGTGTCTCTGGCCTCTGTTGCACGGTTGTGGCCTCCTCCACGGGTGCTGCCACCAGCTCGGCTGTTGGAGTTTTGGCAGGAGTGGGAGTGGCCGACCTCAGCGGCTGTCCCGCCAGAGCAAACAATCTTTCCTTCAGACTCATGCCGTCCATCTCGTTGGGTGATGGGCTGGAATCACTCGTTCGAGTGGGAACCTCAACTCGGCGGTCGGGTACGGTGTATGGAGACGAAGTGGACGCCGAACTGTGCGATTCGATTCACTCTTCGTGCCGTTCTTCGCCACGCGATACAGATGGTGGAGCAACCGCAACTGTCACGCCTGTAGGGATGCGCGCCCTCTCGATCGCTATGCCAGTAGGGATTTCCTCAAAGTCCCCTTCGGCACCTTCGTCCGCCAATCTTGCTAGGACACTCGGGGGCACACCAGTCTCGGCAGTAAAAGTCGAGTATCGCAGCGGATAGGAGAGTAAGATATGTGCTGCCCGAGCTATGTATCGTAGCCGACCTTCACCAACGTATTTCAAGACCTTGTTGAGGTCGTCAGAGTTAACCAACCAATCACGAGCTTTCGACCGCTTCCTTGTGTCTGCAAAAAGTTCGAGAGTTAGTATAGATACGGACCGAAACTTAAAATGATACACAGTCTGAGAAGATCGGCATCAAACCTAGTTGAACGAGCTTTTTAGGGCACCGAATCGCCGGTCTATCTTTCTCGGGAACATTGCCGAACTCCCACGGACCAGTTACCCAAACCCTTACATCATCAACGCCCTTCCCTGAAGAAGGCAAACACTTCACTAACTCTAAGGACTTCTTTACTTCCCGGAGGTAAACCTTGTAACTACCTCCGACTTTGCAAAGGGTGTAACAGTAGTCCAGTTCAGCAAGGCCCAGGTTCACCCCCAGTCGCCGATTTATTTCAAGCATACCAAAGAAGATCCTATATACATTTGACGCTAACTGGGAAGGTGACACATTATTTTTTACTATGAACTTTTGAAGAAGAGGGTGGAGGGGAAACCTGAGCCCCCCTTCGACGATGGCAATGACCGGGAATGGTACTCCCTTTTCGGTCTCGCCCATACGGAAGTCATCAGGGTCGACCGGCTCTAAGCAGATCTCGTCTGGGATTTCGAACCTGGCCCTGAACGAAGCAAGGGCCGACGGACCATCTAACATTTTACGAAGACGGGATGCCATCGGGGGGCAATCGTCAACACACAGAAAGTACAGTGAAGAGCGAAAGAGTTGCAGGCTCGAAGAACACTTACAGTGTTGGGTGCCGAAACAGCCGACGCACTCGTGATTCAAGAGGCAGGGAAGTTAAAAAAAGAAAGAGCAAGTGTTTCCCAAAACCAATCAGGGCGTCGTTCTTTTATACACGCCAGAGCCTTCGGTTCATACGCGGGAAAACAGCGTTAATCATGACGCTCTGCCGAAGCATCACGTCGGCCGTCGATTCGATAACGCCTCATCAATAGATTTTTTAAATCCCCGCCGTTTGTGCGGTCGGGTGACCGTTACAACCCTTGGCTGTTTCAAAAGCTGAATCGACGCAAGGGCTGGGGGGCAATTGTGGGGAAATAACCCCCGGCCCATCCCAGTGGGTGAGGCCTAATCTGCTTGAATTAAAGTTGGGGCTGCCCGGGGCCCAAACCAGTTATGAGGAAAGGCCAGCCCAAACTGCCGACCTCCTCCCAGCGTGGCCCAGACAGCCAACGGTTTGCGCAAACCGCTGGCGGTCTTAGAGCATTAAATGCGGAGTTGACTTGCATTTAATGCACGAGCGGCCGCCCACACAAACGTCGACGTGCACGTCCGGTCAGCCGGAATCCCCCACGACGGTGCGCCAGACGCTGCAGGTAGCCAGGCGGCGTCAATGATGATGCCTAACCAGCAGACTATGAGAGCCTGCTGATAGGCCGAGACAAAAGACACTCCCTGAAGGACTCTATAAAGCCCCGAGGAATCGAGAGCCAGGTATGGAGAATGAACCCCTGACATACACAACTTCCATTCATCCTTCTCGATTAAGTTTGCTGACTTAACCTTCGGAGTGAGATCGACCCACCCAGGGTCGACCCATTCTAACCCATTCGTCTTGCAGGAAGAAGTTTGGACTCATCCACTTTGGGCTTGAGAGCTCGGCCCAGCCTTCCCGAAAAATCCCACCTACACCAAATAATAACTGTTGCTCGCCTTATTACTTCAATCAGATCTGATTGTTTACTGATGGAGCACACAGATGAAGAATCTGGATTCAATGGGATTTTAAATCTTGAATGTGTTGTTCTTCCACCAGGCATGAGTGTAGTTGCAATTCCTAATGTTGCTGTTGCAATGGCAATATAGCCTTGACTTCTTACAAAAGCCAATAATGCACGATATAGGTATGTCTTTCATGTTCCTCCTGGGCCATCCACGAAGAATATTGCATTTTGATTACTTTCTATAGCTCCCATGATTGAATTAAATGCAAGATTTTGGTCACTGTTCAAGGTGGCAATTGAGTTTAAATCCTCTTCAAGAATGGCAATAGAAAGCTCATCCTGTATAACTTTAGGTATCGTCGAACTATCATCCAATTCCATTGTCATTTTAGGTAGATCATAGTCAGATAATCTTATTTTGTTGTTGTAAAAGTCAACTTAAATCTCTAAGGACTCTATTGAGTACCAACACGTTGTTCGTAGTGCTTGAGAATGAGTAATCTTCACTCATGTAAGGATAAATTTCTTCCCATAAAGTTCGCACCCCAGTTGATTCACAATACACCAATATTGTAACAAATAATCTCCTGAGAGCTGATGACATGCGAGTGGTGGCAGCTTCTAACAAACACTATTGTATACTATCATCACTTTCTAACAAATTATGTTATTCAGCTGCTTGCTTGAAAGTTCAACATGGGTTTCCATTAACCATCAACAAGTGGTCAAAGGATTTGGGTCCTCTGATATGGTTGAGCAAAATCCTTAAGTAAAATCGTCCCCCTTCATTTGGTGAAATAGTATAAATGCGACCAATTACTCTTTGATGACTTTGTCTTTTTCGCCAAATTTTTTCACCCTGGCACTATCTGTAGTGTTGGGGGATCTCTCGATATAAGTAACAATTCGTAGTACTATCATCAACATTTAATTGGAAGAACTGAGTCAACATTGTTCTTGAGTAATACTCATCTGACAAAACATTTGAGATATCTTCGTAAGTATAAAACCTCACTTGCTACCTATTTGGTACGTGTATTTGGAGGCGTTCGACGCTAGGTGTCAATCAACTCATTGGAAATTTAAAAAATTTCTACATTGCTTCAGGAGCACAAATCTATCTTCCGTCTACAAACTGTTGTACTTCATCATAATTAGGGCCTTGGCGAACTTCGAGTGAAATATGATCATGACCTTTGTAGACATATTTGTATAAATACTTTACACTCTGGATACTACTACATATTTCGACATTAATATGATAATCATACTTCAACAGCAACCACGGATTGTATGGAATGACCCAACTATTGTCAACTTTGATGCGTTCATTACTTTCCAATGGTACCTGATGCCCTTCTCTTCTTCAGTATACATGGTATGATTCTGTTCCTAGCATTGTGACCGAAGAAAATGACTTCGGGTACTGTCTTTTACACCTCCCATTCTTCATATAGGGTGAATGTTGGTTATACATTCTACATGGACCATGTATCATATGCTTAAGCACCGTACTATATAATTTAGGTTCAAGCCTCATTTCAGGTATTTCAACTCTAACAATGTCATTATAATCATCAGGAGTATTCAACTTGTCATTCTCATCTAAAATGAGAAGCATATGAACATGTGCTAGGCCTTTTTTTTTCATATTCAATAACATAAGCATGTGCCTTTACTTTTCCAAGTACGTGTTTGGTCAAAATATCAAACTTTAGCTTTTCTAATTTTGAATGAAATACCCTTGCAAGAAGATCAGGTCAGTCATGTGATGTTTGTCCAGGTAGAAGCTTAGGTTTAATTTCTGTCCTATTTGGATTATATGTCATTGTAAGGAAAAGATCTGGTTTACCGTACTTTTGTACCAAAGCCATTGCATCCTGATATCGTTGATACATGTCTCGTGAACTCCCAACAAATGATAATGGTAATATGGTTCTACGGCCGATATTACCTAAGCACAATTGGGTTACATGCATATGTTAAGATGTTGTACATGTGGTAAAACGTGTATTGTTCAATTGTAAAATAAATAACTTATACCTCCATAATTTTCACCAGCATGTATGGAGTTTAAAAGACCTTGATAAAAGTTGGCTCAAATATCATTTTGATGATAACGTAACCATCAAAGTTTGTTCGATTCAATCTTGACGTAATTATCCACTATGTACTGTTGTAGAAAGTGCCCCCCTCAAAGAAGAAGTAAATGATCATTAGGACAAATCTAGAATGGAAAAGTATATGCAGATTATTAAATTGAAGGTGATTATCTTTAGGAAATAAAAGTTACAATTTTAGATAGTATGTGTTTGTTGATACCTGTAACATATATAAACAGAAGTCACAGCATGTGACTTTTGTGCCATTGTTATTTCGACTATTTACATCACATCCATAAATATCATAGGGTAGTAATAAAGGATAATGTAATGGATCATACTACCTAGTGACATCTTCAATATTATGAAGATGACCTCCAATTGATTCAACAATAATGTCTCTTCCTCCTATGTTTCCAGCTTCTTCTCTACCAACTAAAATTGTAGCAACCTCAAAAGCAGTTGGAAGTTTATATTGTCGCCAGTTACATGGTTGCGCCTTTATGATTAGCCTACACTCATGTAGATTTTGATGATACACCAAATTGCAAAATGTGTGCACAAAAGGATTGTAAGCATTCATAATATGTTATAACTTTTCAATCAACTCTCTATGCAGACCTTCAGTTGCAGAAATTCGATTCTCAGTCTCATGATCAGTGTCGTAGATATACAATTGCAAATATCTAGGTCTCTCGCTTGTGCTTGGTAGAAGTGTACAAATTCTGTGATATGATGTCGAAAGTGAAGGAGAAAACATGATTGTAAGCACGGATATGATGTCGAAAGTGTCGACCTTCTGCTGTTTAATCGAAGAAAATGTCAATCATCTCAGTTGGAGCAGTAATCCGAGGCAAAGTAGTTTTTCATCTCAGTGGTTGAGTTGTGGCGCCGTGTTGGAGGATATGTGCCCTAGGTTGAGTTTACTGCCGTGAGAGACCAGAGAGATCAGTACTAGGCTGAGGTAGCTTCCCTGACAGCTCTATTATCTCAGATGGGCGGTGGGGGTAAGTTATTCTCTCTTTGCTCTTTATTGCTCTGTTGTTGCTTAGTTCCTTTTGTTTGCAGCTGATTTCAATTCTATCTTCCCTGCAGGATGGTGGTGCTTCGAGTAGTTATCTCCCTCTTCCGATGCCGGGTTTCGGGGATTTTGATCCAGATGATATCGATTTCGACCTGTGATAGACACCCCTTGTATAGATTCTGATCTTCTTTTGCCCCTTGTCCCTGAGTTATATTTATGTTAGACAGTTTTATTATGACATTTTGTACAAAAATGGATATTTATGGTACTTAGATGCATGGATAGACAAATACATTTATGATCTTTACAACTAGGCATATGATTAGATGCATATGATGTATGATGATGTTAGATATCTATTACATGAGTCGATGCTGGTGACTTCTATTTCTACAGAGAGTTATGTCCTATGTGTGCAAAGCTCATGCTGATTTTTTTTTCTTTTTTTTTTTATTTAACATATGCATATGTTAGAAATATGTTAATAGAATGACACAGGGTGCTGTTAAACTTGTAGCCTTGGGAATGGTAACTCCCTCCTCTTCGGGGGTTTAGCCTCTCTTCTGACTCAACCTTACCTCAATTGGATGATAGCATTTCGTACCTTACTCAACCTCTTGATCGCCCCCAACTCTTTGTCTTAGGGTTAGTGTATAGGGTTACTGGGCTGAGACTCTCGACTCTCGAGGTTTTAGCAACAACTTACCTAACCTTTGGCAGAGCGATAAGTGGTCAATCCTTTCAATCCGAGGAGACTTTGTTTAGGACCGTAATATAGGCTAGGTTATGGGGGTTTCAGAAACAAAGGGATATGCAAGCTTAAATTTGATGTTGTTTTGGTAGGGTTTAAATCCATACCATCCTTAACTACCTTTCAGTAGGGTTAGCATCCTTTTTTAGCTTTGGCAGCGTATCTAGCTCATTTAGATCAAGCAATTTGTTTTCAATCAGAGTGGACTTTAGTAGAGTTGTAATGTAGGTTATGGTTTTAGGGTTTTGCAAGAAAAGGGTAAAGGCTCGAACCTATTGTTTCTACTTGGTTTCTTCATAACCTAGGATCACCTTTGAATTTCCTTCTTGCCTTCGACCATATACTTCTCAGGGTAAAAATGACCCTGTTTTTTCACCCTTTCTATATACTTTTTGAGATAAACATGACTTTCTTTTGATCTTCTTATATGCTTTTGAAGATGCCTTAATCATGACACCTTTAGGCCTTTCCTTAGAATCATTGTTTTTTTTTTTTTTTCCTCTTGCCCCTTAGCAACTCTTTTCTTTTGCTTTTTCTTTCTATTTCTTTTCTTTTTCTTTTTTTTCTTTTACGAAACGAAGCAATTCTTTAACCTTTTTCCGTTAAACCTTCTCCTTGGTAGTTCAATATACCCAATGTGGGCGGTGATCCTTAGGTTGGGGTTTTCTTGAAAAAAAGGATAGATGGCTCAACAGGTGTGACAAGGGGTTGCTTTTGACTGTATGGGAAATGAAATGAGGGTCTCTCTTCACTTTGAATTAGATTGCTTGATCCATAGAGTTTTCAACACTATCCTAGCATGATAGAGGTGGACACCACTCCTAGAGTTCTCAACTATTGTCTACCCCAGTGTGGGGAGGACAGTCTTGGATCAGGGTTGACAAAGAAAATTTTTTCTTTTCGCGAGGCACTAGGGGTTAAGCAAAGGGAATACGAGCACATTTGTTCATTTATTCAGTTATTTATTCTTTATATGTGGGAAAATGAAAGATGGCTCCTCTTCACTTTGATAAACTGGCCCCCCATCGCTTAGCCTCAGAGTCTTGCAAGTGCTGCCTTTGGGTAGTATCCTCACTCGTCTTTGTCCTTTCTTTCTCTGAAAAGTTGATCATTTGGTGAGTGGTTAACTCATGCTATCCTCCCTTCAAGTTGGATCATTCCATAAGATAAACATGCCCCTTGTGTAGAAAGTAGTCACCATTCCCCAGGGAAGACAAGACAACAACAATGGAATAAAAGATTGTCATTTGATTACTATTATTATGTTTACGGAAAGCATCAAGTTCTTAAGCAATAAGAAAATGTAAGCATTAATTTAAAAACAAGAAGTAAAAGGGATAGAAAGAAAATGGGTGAAAACACTCCTCTCTTGTACGCTTGTGCAAGGAACCCATTTCTAGTGAGGTCTTGGGCCTGTGCCCTCGTCTGCATTCCATCCACAGTTGAAATTTTTAGCCAAGGCAGGATAGGTAGATGTTTCTCCCGGAGCTCCAAGTGAGTTGGCGGTGATGATGTAATTGTCAGATTTCTTGACTGTCTTGCCTTCATTTGTTTGCTCCGGAGTTTCTCTAACAAACCACTCGGGCGACTCGTATTCGTCCAGCTCGATAGGTCGTGCCCGGGGTTTTCTGCTCCGGCCTCCAATTGGGGCTCGATGCTCCGGCCTCCAATTAGGGCTCGATGCTCCTCAGGTGTACACAATGGGGGATTCTTATTACAGAGTTTGGATAGTTCCTCGTCAATTTTCTTCACAGATTCGTATACAAGTTTGTCTTCGGGGGTCGGCATCTCATCGGGGTTATATCGTGACCATGCATCTTCGCATTCCATTTCCTCTCCATCCTTGTAATATATCTCTTGGCATGCAGCAAAACAAACCTTGTTGTTACCAAACTTTGTAATGATGTTGACAGCATGGTCTAGTGGAGGGTTTGCAGAGCCGTTCGAAGAAGGATTTGCTGGTCATACCCCAATGATCTTATTATCTATCAGGTCTTGAATCTTATGCTTGAGTGCCAAACAATCTTCGGTATCATGTCCTTGGCTATCCGAGTGATACTTACAACTTGCTGCAGATTTGAAGTAATGAGGCAGAGGATTGGGCTAGGGTCGAGCAGGTACAGGTTTTAGATATCCAGCTACTAAGAGGCCAAAATAAGCTGCGGTCTGTGAGCACGCAAGTTTTGTAAACGTCCACTTTTTCTCGCTTGTTCGCCTAGTCCGAGGAGGTATTGCAGATGTTTTTGATGATTGGGGACCAACTTTTGGTGAGGTCACAGCTGGGTTGATGGTTCGGGAATTGAAAGGGCTTCGGGTTCTATGTTTCAAAATGGGACCATTTTCGGTGGCAGGGCCAAAAGTGTCGGGATGATATCCGCAGGAAAGGTCATATAATCCTTGTGTTTGGTTAGGGGTTGGTTTGGAAGGCATTCGAGCAAGGCCCTCGGCCTAGGGAGGTCGTTAGGAAGTAATGGTGGCGGCATAGTCATGGTCTTCCTTCTTCATCCTTTTTTGTCCATCATGGGTTTAGGCCTGCAAGGACTCTACTTGCTCACGAGTTGTGTGGGATAAGAGTGAGGAAAGCATGCCTTCCATTTCGGTCATCTTATGCTTGACTCCTCTTGTCTCTGCTAGTAATTGAGTTAAAGTATCAAGAGTAAGCAATTCCATACTTGTAAGATTGGGGAACGAGGGAAGGTACCTAAAACCAACAAAAGGAAAGAGTCAGTGTTTGACCTTGACAAGTCTTTATGCAATGCATGCTCTAAGGTGCCCCTCTTAAAGAGGGAAACTAGTCATGATGTATTGGCTCACTTTTGGAGATAGGGGGTTTGCCCCTATATGTAGATACCTTACCTTCAATCATCCATGCATTCATTCATAAAAATAAAGAAGTACATTAAATTTTTGGTTTAAGGTACAAAAGAATTGAAATACATTTTAATAGCGGGAGGGGGAACATTTTCCTTTGGACTTCCACCTATCTATTTTTACAAAGGGAGATCCTAAACTACTCTTGAGTCTTCGGATTCGCCTTCCTTGGATTTGATGTCGAGGAGTTCGCTGAGAGACCTTGTTGATTGATTGCCCCTTGTCTTCTTGGCAACCCTATCTCCTTGAATATAGAGGGATTGGGGCCCTCTCATGGAATGAATTGAGATGCATGCAATGGGTCCTTAGGGTTACGTGGGAACCCTTAGGGTTTGGGTAGGTTTAATGCAAGGGAGAGTGACCTTGGTGTCACTCTCAATGGGTTGATCATATGCATGAGAATGCAGTGACTTGAGTTACTTGGAACTCCTGTCTTGAGATGGACTATTGAATGCATGAGCATGGATATGCAAAAAGTATAAGGAGAGAGAATGCAATAGCAAAATAAACGTGCATGCATGAGCAGTTAGACAGGCATTATAACAGTATAAACACAGTCAGTATAACAGTAGGAATAGACAGGTATAAATGAAAGTAAGAGCAGTCGCTCTTTCCTCCGTGATTTTGAAAACGGTGCTCGTATCTTAAATCCAGCAGAGGTTCGGCTATGCATGGTGTCTATATGAGTATAAGGTTGAGGGTTGACTAATGCGTCCTAAAAAGGCTCGGTCCCCGGATCTTCAAATCTAGGCCCATTCCCCGAAGTGGTGCCATAATCGGTTGGTGATCCGAGCGGGGGAACCATCAAGAGGTCGTAGGCGAAGAAACTGACACAGCATCTTGCCCACAACCAATATACCGTTCCCCCTTTCTAACTAGAAAGGACATATCAGGGTAATAATGCAAGTATGCAGAATGCAAGTGCACATGCAGTGTGTGTGTAATTTTTAAAAGTGGAGGAAAGGGCCCAACAACTCCCATTCATCCTGTTCATCACATTCATGCAAAGCAGTTAATATTTAAACAAAAGCGCACCTACAAAACAAAGATGCAAGTGTTAGTATGTAGATGGCAAACATAATACAAGATAATATGAACAAATGCATGTTTTTTGAAAATTTAGTTTTGAAAATTTAAAGTGAATAGGATTGAACCAAGTTAATTGAAAACTCTACATGGGTAAAGGGTAAAGAGACATGACTACGGCCTAACCCTCTAAGGCTCCCCAGCGGAGTCGCCAGCTATCGCGCCCAGATTTTTTACATTCGAGGAATACTCACACAAGCGGAAAAAATGATGTACTCTCTTGTTAGAACTCACCCTCCTAGAAGAATGAGTGCGACTAGGTTTGAATTGAAAATTGATTTGAATAAAGGGCTTTTGAAGAAGGTTCGGAGTCGCCACCTAACTTGATTAAGATGAGTTAGGTCACCTAAAAACTAAGAATAATCTGAAGACTACACTTAGGGTTTTTGAAAAAGGCTTTTTGAAAATACCACCTCAAGAGAGCGTTTTTTAGAAAAAGCGGGTTGTTTGGCAACCTTTGGGAAACATTTAGCCCTTTTTGAAAAATAACTCCTTTTGGTCTTTGAAAACAGTGATCTAAATTCGGAGGTTGGTTACGTGTAGGGAAGACGCACTAAGCTATCACCCTACCCCGCCCTTTTGGTACCTACATGTCAATCTACCCTAGATTCACCTATGAGAGTCTTTAACTAACTGTTGACCAATCATATTCACTTTATAAAAATAATGTTTGAAAACTAACATGATGCATGATATGCAAGTGTAAGGAAAGAGAATGGAAGAATAGATTTGGAAAGAGATTGATTTGAAATTGATTTGATTTGAAAATAGATTTGAAGAGATGGAATTGAAATTGGAAAATTTGAAAATAGAAATTTCGAAATTGGAATTTTGAAAATAAATTGGAATTTGAGATTTCAAAAATGTGGAGACCGCACCCATGGGGGTGGAATTGAAAGTTTGAAAAGTATTGTGACCGCACCTATGAAGGTTGCCTACGTATCCTTTTGGAGGAATCAGGTCAGTCGTAGTTTGAACAAGAGTCCGATTGAAAAGAGATTGATTTGAAAGAAAAAGATTGAATTGAAAATTAGATTTGATTTGAGATTAGAAGAGGAGATTGGAAATTGAAATTGAGAAGATTGGACTTGCTTTGGAAAGATTGATTTTGGAAAGACTTGGTTTTGAAAAGATGGAGGTTTAGGAAACCTAGACTTAGGAAAGATAGGAGACCTAGGAAAGACTTGAGATTAAGAAAGATTGGAATGGAATGTTGGATTCGGAAAGATCTTGGAAGATTTGGAAACTTGGAATTTAGGAAAGATTTAGATTAGGAAAGTGTCATTTTTGGAAAGTTTCGATTTCAGGAAAGTTTTGAAATTAGAAAGTTTCGAGTTTAGAAAGTTTTCGAAAAAAGAAAGGTTTTCAAATTAGGAAAGTTCCCAAATTAGGAAAGTTTTGAAATTAGGAAAGTTTTGAAAATCGGAAAGTTCTGTTTTAAGAAAGGTTTTGAAATAGGAAAGTGTTGAATTTAGAAATGTTTTGAATTAAGAAAGTCTTGAATTAAGAAAGTTTTAGATTAAGAAAGTTTCATTTCAAGAAAGGTTTTGAAAAAGGAAAAGTTTTGAAAATAAGGAAGTTTTGAGAATAAGAAAATTTTAAGTTTAGAAAGTTTTAGATTTGAAAAGATTTTGAAGTTTTGGAAAGTTTAGAATTTGGAAAGATTTAGGTTTAGAAAGATTTAACTTAAGAAAGTTTCAAATTTAGAAAGTTTTGAATTTGGAAAGATTTGAAATTTAAAAAGTTTAAGATTTAGAAAGTTTTAGAGTTTGAGTTTTAGAAAATCTTGAGATTAGGAAAGGTTTGAGTTTAGGAAAAGGTTTGAAAACTTAGATTTGAAAAGAGGGTAGAATTAGGAAAGGATTGAATTAGGAAAGATTTAGATTTTGAGTTTTAAAATTTAGGAAAAATTGTTATGTTCGAGTTTTGGAAACTTAAGATTTAAGAAAGTGGAAGTTTAGAAAGGATGTGAATTAGGAAAAATTTGGATTTTGAAATTTAAGGAAAGATTTAAAGTTTAGGTTTAGGAAACTTATGGTTTAGGAAGGAATTGAATTAAGAAAGGTTTGGATTAGGAAGGGATTGGATTTAGTTTCTAAAAGCAAAGGTTTGATTTTGTTTTCAAAAACGAAGGATTGGATTTGGTTTCCTAAACGGGAATATTTGATTTGGTTTCCTAAAGGGAAGATAGGATTTGGCAATGATTTGAAAAGGGGGATTCTAGAAACCCTAGATTTGAAAAATTATAGTTTCGACGTAGAAAACAGGTTTTGGAAACATGTATAGTTTGGATGTGAAAACAAGAAATTTTGAAAACCTAGGTTTTGGGGCAAAGTTTGAAAATCATGTTTTTGGAAGGAAAATTAGGGTTTCCTAATCGTTGGCTTTAGGGCTTGACCTGGGCTTTAAGGAAAGGGATTTTTGGAAGGTGTGTTTTTGGGAAACGAAAGTTTTCTAGAAGGGAATCCTAAAGAGGAGTTTCTAGAGGGAAGAGTTTTTAGAAAGGAATTTTAAAGAGAGAGTTTTTGGGAAAGAGATTTTAAAGAGAAGGAGTTTTTGGAAAGTGTGTTTTTAGAAACGAAGATTTTAGAAGGAAAATCCTAGATGAGAGTTTCTAAAAGGGAGATTTTGGAAAGAGAGTTTTTGGAAAGATTTTTGGAGAGAGTTTTTCTAGGAAAGAGACTTAGGGAACGTTTTTGGAAAGTGGACTTTGAAGAGTGCGTTTTGGAAAGGAGTTGAAAATTGAGGTTTTGAAAAATAGGTTTTTGGAGGGAGTTTTTGAAACAACTTTGGAAAGGAGAGTTTTAGGAAAGTGTTGTTGAAAAAGAGATTTTAGGAAGAGATTTTTGAAGAAAGAATTTTTGGAAGGTGTAAAAACATCTCACTTTCCTAAAGCAATTCTATCCATAAGAAGGTTAGAACCACTTTAGGAAAGCAATTTTGAAAACAACAAGACTTGAAAATATGGACCGTATTGGTCACTTTTAAATGTAACACTTTCCTAAAGCAACCCTAGCCATGAAAAGGCTAAAATCACCCTAGGATTGTGGTTTTGAAAACAAGTTTTCGAAAAAGAGATTTTGATGAAATTTTGAGAACAAGTTTGAAAACGATTTTGAAAACAACTTTGGAAACGGTTTTTGGAAGATGCAAGATTATGATATGCACAACGCAATTTTGGGGTCGTGAACATACAAGGCTAAGGCTTCACCACATAATCAAGGGGGCCGGACCCACGTGGTCTCTGGTTAGACTAGAAGAAAGCCCCCGACATGGTGACTCTCCAATAGCCCAATTCTACACATGGACCGGGAATCCTTTTGTTTCAAGCATACAAAGAAAGGGAAGGGGGGGGGAAGAGATGGGGGATTAAAATAGAGAAAACCCAAGTGGGTTGGAGAGAGAAAAGAGAGGGGGGAAGTATAGAAAATTAAAGAGAAAACCTACCGTATGTCTTATTTATTTTGCGCGCCTTGCTTATTTTCAATCTTCGGTCTTCGTCTTGATCTTCGTCTTCAATCCTCAAGAGTTGTCTTCAAGCTTTAGATTGCAGCTCTTCAAGTCTTCGAAGGAGGGTTGACGGCTAGGGTATGAGTGCATAGGGATGTATAGGAGTGTATATGAGGCTAGGTTTTGTGTATGGTGGCTAGGGTTTGAAAAACCTAAGGAGGCTAAGGTTTTGGGAGGTGCTCGAGCTCTGTATATCGAAATATATGATTTTTAGGTTGAGTTTGCAGATCCTTTAAACGTTGGAGGAGGCTCTGTATTTATAGAGGTTGGACAACACTGGCGCTTGTTGCAGTGGCACCAGGCCAAAATTTACACTGGCGCCACTAGGAGTGGCGCCAGGCCATTTGAAGGAGCAAGCAAGGAACATATCTTTGACTAGATTTGGGCGCCAGTACTAGTGACTACCATGCAATATTTAACCTGGCTTCACTAGGAGTGACTCCGGAAAGTCCGAGAATAATTTGAAGGAGCCGGGAATGACCCAGAAGGCCGGAAAGGAGCAGGAACACTTAAAATAGTGTCCTGGAGGTATTTGACTTGAAAAGTGAGGATAAGATGTGTCGGAAAGGTTGACCGGGCCTTTAGGGGCAAAACGGTCAATTGGACCGAAAAATTGTCAGGACAGACTCGGACTGTCCCGGAAGAGGACTTGGGATCTGGAAACATTATTCAGAATGTTCCCAAAGGTTGCCAGTTTGATTCCCAGAGCCGGCGTGGTCAGAAAAGGAGACCGGCCCACTAGGGGCGAAATGGTCATTTCACAACGGGTTGGCCGGAACTGACTCGGAATGATCCGAAAAGGTAAAAAGAGGTTGAGAACACTATAAAAAGTAGTCTCAAGAGGTTACCGGTTTGATACCCAGAGCCGGTGTGGTCGGAAAAGGTGACCGGGCCTTTAGGGGCAAAACGAACATTTTGCACCGGATTTGCCGGAGCTGACTCGGAATGATCCGAAAAGGTAAAGGAAGGTTAAGAATACTATAAGAAGTAATCTCAGAGGGTTACCGGTTTGATACCCAGAGCCGGTGTGGTTCCCGGGGCATTCGGATGTCTAGGGATAAAACGATCATCTTGATCGGAAAGTCTCAAAAAAGGTCCAAATGGCAGTCTGGTCATTTTTCACCGAAGCGGGTTAACAGACACTGGTGTTGGCCTGGGTTTTGAGTGTTTTCACCACTCTGACGGTGGTCATCGTGACACAGGGGTTTGTTGGCAATTCCCTATATCGACCTATTTGTGAGTATTTCCGCTACTCTAACGGTTTTGTGAGTAGTTTCGCTACTCGGACCGTCTCGAGGAATAAACTGTCTCGAAAGAGGGGTTGAAAAGGGGACTTATCGTCTCCGAGGAGACGTGCCTGGATTTGAACCGTCTCGAGGAATAAATTGTCCTAAGAAAGGGATTGGAAATGGGACTTATCGTCTCCGAGGAGACGTGCCTGATTAGAACCGTCTCGAGGAATAAACTGTCTCGAGAGAGGGATTGGAAAGGGGTCTTACCATCTTCGAAAAGACGTGCCTGATTGGAACCGTTTCGAGGAATAAACTGTCTCGAGAGTAAGATTGGAAAGGGGACTTATCGTCTTCGAAAAGACATGCCTGATTGGAACCGTCTCGAGGAATAAACTATCTCGAGAGTGGGATTGAAAAGGGGACTTATCGTCTCCGAGGAGACTTGCCTGAATTGGAACCATCTCGAGGAATAAACTGTCTCGAGAGAGGGATTGGAAAGGGGTCTTACCGTCTCCGAAAAGACGTGCCTGGATTGGAACCGTTTGGAGGAATAAACTGTCTCAAGAGAGGGGTTGGAAAGGAAAGGACAATGCTCTTAAGGGCATTTTGGTCATTTTGCCTCTATTTGGGCCTGGCGGGCCCGCGAAGCAATGGACAAACGGGATTTGGACTTAGAATGTTGTTTTGATTGGAATATGCCCACAATGACTTGAACACAAGTCTGGACGAAGTGTAGATTGCCAAGCGGTCAAAAATGGGGTGCTTACACCTAAGCATGATTTGCTCTAGCTCTCTGTCCCTCAATCTCATCTCTGAGCTCATGTGTTGCCTTCTTCGTTGTTGACGAATGCGATTTTGTTCTCTAATATCCATTGATGGTTGTCCTCTTTCATTTCCATGTGTGGCATCCAAAGATTGTAACATGTTTGTGTCACTGGATTGCGATGAATCTTGCATGATTCTGTGTTATTTAGAAGCACAATTACCTACACAGGCAATCTAATTAATGCGTAAAAGTGCTAATTTATTATATGACTTTGTGTAAATAGTTGAAATAGCAAATGAAAGAATACACGCTTGGAAATAGTGAAATGATTTTACATTTTCGTACATGTATAGATGTAATTGAGTGGGAAATGTCTACAATTATGCACGCATGCATATGTAACTAATTTGGAGTTACCATTACTTTGAATGCACCAAAGTAATAGAATTGAAAGCAGGCATGATTAAAATTAAAATCACTTAACAAAGGTAATCTATGAGCAAACTCCAATTTTAGAATTATTTAAAAGAACACTTTGTGTCAACTCATTTTATAATTTTTTTAAAGCCAAAAAAAAGTTGCATGAAAGCAGCCCCCTTTAAAAAAGAAAAAGAAAATACTAAAAGGTTGCACAAAAGCATAATCAGGTGAACATCCATCAAAGTAAATTCAATTTTCCAGTTTTAGATGATGCCATAAAACAATGTGCAGTTTATACACCATTCATATATGCATTCATGCATCAGCCATTTTTCAACGCAAACTTACCATTTAAACCTTGGATTGCCAATGAAAAAATGTTGGGAAACCACCTTCCCGAAGACCAACAAATCACCTTGCCAGTGTCAGAGACGTTAGCAGTGCGATGGCTACGATTTTAATTAAAGTAATTTCATTGCATCAGTGAAAATATTCTTAGAAGAGAAAACATGCGAACAATTCCCAAATGTAGTAAGCATAATGTTTCAAACCTCAAGTATACGGATTAGTTGGGTGAGCTACGGGTGTTAACACTATTGGAAGACCCAATCTGCTTTTTTCCCTGAAGAACAATTTTGTATCAATGGTGGTAAGAAACCTACAGAAAAAGTTTCAATGTGTCAGAAAACAACCAGCAATCAAAATTCTAACAAAGTTTTTATAGGCTAACAAATTTAAGTTCAAACACATGTTAAAAAAAATTCCCAACATAGTGATTTTGATGTCATATTTAGAATGAAAAAGCCCATTCCACATATTAAATACGAATAACATTTATAAAAACTATAAGAACAGTACAAAGTTTAAAAGGCATACGGCATACGAATAGAAATTTTGACAGTAACATAAGATCGAAAAGGATTACTAATAATAAAACCTAGCGGCCCTTCACACACGATGCGTATGTAAGTTTTTATGATTTACAAACTAAGTTGGAACCGTTAAATGTCCTATTTTCATAAGATTTTCATAAGGTCCTCCATTTTCATAAGGTCATTAGATCTTTCAATTCCAAGTTAAATAGGATTTGAAATATGAATCAAAGAGATATTTAAAGAAAATTACCTTACACCATTTGTAATAGATACTACCAATTCGCTACCACCAATCAATTGCATGTGAGGCTTGCTTGAAGATTCTTGTCCATGTAATGAACATCAAAGCACTACAACACATTATGGTGGCACAATCAGCAAGTGAGATTTAGAAGAAGAAAAAAAGCAAAGAAAAAGAGAAAAAAAGGAACTCCAAACCTAGTACAAAGCACCGCAGCATGTTACAGTAAATATCCAGTAAAAATTATATATCCTATTCTTTTTTTGTGGCATAGTAAGCACTAAGAAGCTTTAAAATTATTATGACGCAAATTAACATTAACGCTCTGTTTGGAATTTGAATTTTCAGCAAGAAAAGAAAAAAATGAAGAAAAATAAAATAAAATGAAAGAATATTTTTGTTCTCTTTTCTCTCACATTTTTCTTTTTCTTTACTTGTCCAACCGAAAAGCCGGGTTCTTGGTGGCACAACAAACAATAAGAAACTTAGAAAATATTATGATGCAAATTCACATTTGGTGGCAAAATGGTCTCATACATATATATTACTCAATGTTATTATTATTATTTTTTTTTTGTCTTCCTGTTGAGTTGGGAGATTTTATTTTTCTTAATCTAATTCATGAATATTTACGTGAAATGAACAATAGAAGCATGAAACCGACAGGAATAAATAAATTAATAAACACAAAAAAATTTAGAACTTGGAATTTTTAATTTCCTAGGAAGGAGAAAGAACTGTTGTAAAAAAAAATTTCATAGCATACAATCCAATAAAGAATGCAGAACAAATCAAACTAGAAAGAAAAATAAAAAGTTTGAAAAAATACAATTTTCAAAGATTTAACATACTGAAGATTGTGTTTTTTTTTTTTTGGTCCTATTTTCATAAGATTTTCATTAGGTCCTCCATTTTCATAAGGTCATTAGATCTTTCAATTCCAAGTTAAATAGGATTTGAATATGAATCAAAGAGATATTTAAAGAATATTACCTTACACCATTTGAGATAGATACTTCCAATTTGCTACCACCAATCAATTGCACGTGAGACTTGCCTGAAGATTCTTGTCCATGTAATGAACATCAAAGCACTACGACACGCTATGGTGGCACAATCAGCAAGTGAGATTTAGAAGAAGGAAAAAAGAAAAAAAAAGAAAGAACTCCAAACCTAGTACAAAGCACTACAACACGTTACAGTAAATATCCAGTAAAAATTATATATCCTATTCTTTTTTAGTGGCACAGTAAACATTAAGAAGCTTTAAAATTATTATGATGCAAATTGACATTAACGCTCCGTTTGAAATCTGAATTTTCGGCAAGAAAAGAAAAAAGTGAAGAAAAATAGAACAAAATGAAAGAATATTTTTGTTATATTTTCTCTCACATTTTCCTTTTCCTTTACTTGTCCAACCGAAAATCCTAGTTCCAAACGAAGCGTAAGTGTTCTTTTTATTCATTATAGTAAATATCCAACAAAAATTATACATCCTATTTTATTTTTTTGGTGGCACAACAAACAAGAAGAAACTTAGAAAATATTATGATGCAAATTCACATGTGGTGGCAAAATGGTCTCATACATATATATTGCTCAATTGTTCTTTTTAATTTTTTTTTTTGTCTTCGTGTTGAGCTGGGAGATTTTATTTCTGTTAATCTAATTCCTGAATATTTACGTGAAATGAACAATAGAAGCATGAAACTGACAGGAATAAATAAATTAATAAACACAAAAAAATTTAGAACTTGGAATTTTTAATTTCCTAGGAAGGAGAAAGAACTGTTGTAAAAAAAATTCCATAACATACAATCCAATAAAGAGTGCAGAACAAATCAAACTGGAAAGAAAAATAAAATGGTTAAAAAAATACAATTTTCAAAGATTTAACGTACTGAAGATTGTGTCTTCTTTTTTTTTGTGTTTATCTAGTGCAGGAATTTGGCATACTCTTCTCCTCCTATCTTTGAGTTGTAAAATGGAAACACCGAAGATTAGATATTCATTATATCTGCAATAATAGCAACGTTTTGAGAAAACGAACCTACGTTTTGAAATAAAACCGGGTTTGTGATTCTGTAAATTTACGAGTGCAAAGACTGATATGGAGAAGGCCACGATGAGGAAAAAGGTGATAGGAAGCAATAAGGTGGCAGGAAAGACGTACCTTATAAAAACCGTGAGATGCAATGGTGATTGTAACCGTGAGATGCAATGGTAATTGTAACCGCGAGATGCAATGGTGATTGTCGTCGATGATTAGAGGCGCAGAATGATAGCAGAGGATGTTGATGGAGATAGAGACGATAGACAGTTTTAAAAGTTGTAGATAAACTGGGAGTGTAGAGGAAAAAGTAACTGTATTTGATTGTGCAGATTTTTATGAAATTTGAATAGTGTGAGTTGTTTTTTCTAGTTGACCTAATTACCCTCAATTACTTCAAACACGATTCAGAGTAATACAATTCTGCAATATGGGTATTTTTGAAAAGTTCTAATTTGGGTGGTTGTGACAGGCTTCAACGGTTGAGGCTTCACCAAACAGGGGCATTTGCTTTTTATAATAGTATAGATGTTTAGCTGACTAATTTGGTTGATGAGTTGTTTAACAACATGGTTTAGTATAGGAAGCATAGCGTTGAGAAATTTGGTTCGAGGGGATTTAAAAAAATTAAGACAACACTTTTAATGGGATAATTAGTGGAGCACTTGGAAAAAATTTCAAATTGCTTTAAAATTTGAAGGAAATTTTCAAAAACTTGGGTGGTACGTTAGTGTTAGTGTAGTTCATAAGAAAATGCATTTCCTTTTATATTTTTTACTTTTCTATTGCTCATAAATATCATACTAATTATACAAAGTTTTATATTAATTTTTTCAAAGTTCCTTTGAATTTGTATCCTTAATGACTTTCCAATTTGATTCCTCATAATTTCTTGCTTCCCTTTTCCCTTTACAATTGAACTGCATTTCCGAATTCCGTTTCTAATGAATGTAGAAGACTATAGTATTTGTATATAGCAACCAAAATATATAGAGCAAAGATTAAAAAGGGATAGCAAAAAAGAGGATAATAAAAACTACACCAAGGGTGTGTTTGATATTTATGGAAGGGAAATGAAAAGGAAGAGAAGGAGAAATGAGAAAAAAAATTGAGTTTTCTTCTTGTTTGATTTTCAAAAAAAATAAAACAAAAGTAGAGGGAAACCCGTGTAAAACCCTTAATTTTCTAACTAATTGCTCGTGATTATTTCAGTCATAATTTAAATTTGTTGTTATTCATAAAATTTTTGGATTATATTTATATAATTGCACATGTTAAGATACGTTATTAATTCGCTTGAGGGTACTTAAGTAAATTGAACTAGGCCTAATTAAAATAGGATTTAGGTCTTCAAATATCTATATATTATGTATAGAGGAGAGGGACGATGGTTTAGCTCGGGAGGGCAACGAAGAGAGAGAACGGCTGGAGAATGAGAGAGGCTGTGGCGGCAACGTTTGGTGCAAGAAGATGGGAGGATTCTTGCTAGTATTTCTAGCTAAAAA
This sequence comes from Euryodendron excelsum, assembly GCA_033060915.1. Lineage (NCBI taxonomy): Eukaryota > Viridiplantae > Streptophyta > Magnoliopsida > Ericales > Pentaphylacaceae > Euryodendron > Euryodendron excelsum. The sequence continues at coordinate 85,044 of CM065381.1, read as the reverse complement.
TGATAGGGTGATGGAACAACTATGTATTCCTATTTTTGATGTATCTATATCTATATGGCTATTACGATTTGTTTATATTTGTGTTTGTGACTGTTGCACCCAGTTAGGATGATTGGTTAACGTTATACATGTGTATATATATATGCTGCTGATGGATGTCTGAATAATATGTGTGGGTTTGGTATCTTAGCTTGCCTTGGGATTTAGGAGTTGTGGCTGCATAAAAATCTCATTCGAAATATGTATCTATGAGTATGGGTCAGTCATTGCCTTGAGAGAGATGAATGATGGCATATTTTTGTTATGGTGGTGAGTTAGACTCTGTTGACCGTGCAAAGTGAGGCCGCTAGCTTGTTTAATAGTGGCCAGATTTGGGCCGTCATTTTTGAGAGAAACAAAGTGGGGGTTTACCCTATTATAGATAAATAGATATTTATATATGCGAACCCATAAATCTGATTATATATGCATGTTTGTATATGCATGCGATGTGGGTGTATACGTAACAGGGAGGTGTATACCTTGTGGGTGTTTAAAGAAAAGCTGATAGGGAGTAATAAATAGGAAAATAATAAGAAAAGAGAATGAGCTGATAGGGAGTAATAAATAGGAAAATAATAAGAAAAGAGAATGAGATATTAGCTTGCTAGATACTTGGCCACGATAGTGCATGAGCCTCGGTTTTTTTGTACCATCAAGATGATATGTGAAAAACACATAGTACTCTTTCATTAGAATTTATCATTTTAGAAGGAGAAGTGTGACTAGATTTAAATTGAAAATTAATTTGAATAAAGTTTTTGAAAAAAAATTTGAAGTCGCCACCTAATTTAGTTAAAGTGAGTTAGGTCATCTAAAACTAAGTATAATCCGAAAACTAAACTTAAGATTTTTGAAATGGTTTTGGGAACTTCCTCAAGAGAGGATATTTTAAGAAAAACAGGCTATTTAACAATCTTTGAAAAAGTTTAAGCTCTTTTTTTTTATATATATAACTCTGTTTTGGTTTTTCAAAAACAGTGATTCTAGATTCGAAAGTTGGTTACGTATAGGGAAGATGTATTAGACTATCACCCTATTTCGCCCTTACGGTACCTACATATCTTACTACCCTAGGTTCACTCATTTAGAATCTTCGACTATCCAATATTCAATTATATTCACTTTAAAAATTTTAAAAAAAGACTTATGTCATCACTTTTCGATGGAATGATGCATGAAATGCAAGTGCATGAAAATAATTAAAAATTGGAAAGAGATTTTTAAAAAGGAAATTAAAATTTTAAAAAAAATTGTGATCACACCCATGAGGGTTACCTACTTATCCCTTTATTAAAAATCATGTCAGTCATAGTTTAGAGTCAGTGTCTGATTAAAAATAAACACTTTTGGTTTTGTTTGACTTGAAAATACACTTTAGGGCATTTAGAAAATTGACTTGAAAATGCTTCAATTTGAACTTTAATTGAAAGATTGAAAATTAAACTTTGTTATGAAATTGACCTTGATTTGAAATCGAATTTTAAAATAGAACTTATTTTGAAATGTTTGAATTTAACTTTTTAAATCATCTTGACTTGAATTGGAGTTTAAAAATCATTTTAATTTAAAAAACAGTTGAAGTTACCTAACTTACAGTTAGGGGTGGAACTAGGGTTTAGGTATCCTAAGGTTTTGGATAATCAAAGGTTTAAACATGCAATTGAAAATTTTGATTTTAGAAAACTTAAGTTTTAAAAAAGTTTCGAATTAAAAAAATTCTAAACTACGAAAGTTTCATTTTAAGAAAATTTTTATTTTAAGAAATATTTAATTTTAGAAAGATTTAATTTTGAAACGATGTGAATTAAAAAAAAAATTTAATTGAAAAAGTATGAATTAAGAAAGGTTTAGATTAAAAAAAAATTAGATTTGAAATTTAAAAAGTTGAAATTTGAAAAGAATTAATTTAAAATTAATTAAATTAGAAAAGAGTTTAAAAAGGTTTGACCTAAATTTTAGATAACTTAAAATTTAAGCAATCCCAAAAACTAGAGTTTATGCAATGCACTTAAATTGAAAAGATTGCATTTCGATTGAAAAAAAAAAATTTGTTTTTAAAAAGTTTTGAAATTAAAAAAGATTGACATTAGAAAAGATATAATTTGACTTAAAATTAAAAAGCTTTAGTTTTAATAAATCTATAATTTTATTTGAATTAAAAAATCTATGATTTTATGTTAAACTTCAATTTAAAAATCTATAATTTTATATCAAAAAATAATTTAAAAAATCCCCGATTTGATGCACATAGAAAGCTATAATTTTATGTGAAAAATCTAAAGTTTCCAAACTTTAGAATTTTGACTTGGACTTCAAGGCAAATAATTTTTGAAAACCAAATATTTGAAAAGAGTTTTTAACTGGTAAATTTGCAAAAAGATTTTAAAAAAGTTTGAATATACACTTTTAAAAGTTTCTTAAATATCTTATTTTTTTAAAACGATTCTATTCATAAAAAAAACTAAAATCATTCTAAGATTGTGATTCTAGCATCCTTACTCTGAAATGAAGACGGATTCAATTAACAAATAGATTAAGCTACGAGAAAATGATGCACAGGCTCGACTACAACATCTATTTCAGTCAGACTTCCCTTTGCTGCTATGTTTCTTCACTCCTTCCTTTTGCTTTTTATTTTCCTTTACTTCCATAGATTTCACGACCAATTGAATGAAAGTCCCAAAATACAGCATAGCAAAAGAGGTGAAATAATAATAAAAGTAGTGATCCATAACCAAATGCTCCATAACAATAGTGAGCAATTCAAATATGACAACAGAAAACAATAGCGGCTTGCACACAGCAACAAATGTGGGAGAAAGATACATAATATGATATGGAGAGAGAGAGAAACACACGGGAAAGAATAAAAGAGAAGGGGAGGGAGAGGTGTTGAACAAAGAAAAGAAGCCAAACAAACGAAGGAAGAGAAGTACAGTGACCACAATTTACAGGGACCTCAAGCATGTAGGGATGCAATGGCTGGAGGTTAAAATAAAGATGCAGGGGAGTTACTATTCTTCAGTGGATGAATGCTCCCCACATACCACCATCACAAGTGAAATAAGAGCACACATGCATCCACACAACCAAAACAAATAAACAAAAAAAAACCCAAAAAAAACAAAAAAATTATTTGAGAGGGACTACAGCTTTCATTTGTTACTGGTTGCGGAGCGACCAATAAGCCTGCATTGTTCAGGAAGTAAAGAAGACATGACTTGCCCATTGACTGGGAAAAGTTCCCCATCAATGCCACAGCCATTGTGTGTGTGCTTTCCAGGCTTAATCTTCACTGTCTTTACCTGCATTACAATAGAAACTTGAGTTAGACGGTGTTCTTATAATTGGGTGCTTTTTATTTTATATTCCTCCCTCCAATCAAAATGCATTGAACAGGTCCAAACCCAAGCATGTCAATATAAACATTTATTCTCTTTAGAGAGGAAAAATTATGTCACGTCTACTCCCTTGGCCTGCAGATCTTGAATGATTACACAATTTTCTTCACATCTTGACACAAGTGGAAAAGCACTACCAGAGTGAATTGCCTACAGGGAAAAGGAAACAGTTTTAATCATACCTTTACATATTCAACATAGGGCAGTGAAAGGTGACGACCCAATTGCAGCAACAGGAAAAACCTCAACAGCCTCAGCCGCCCACTTCCATGGACCAACAACAAATCCAAGGTGTTATCATCATGCTCTGCTTTTGGAGCCACCACCTGGGAACTTTGAACAGTTCTGCAAGCATGGTTGCAGATCAGGACACCAAGAAATAGACCTTTTGCAACGACCCAATCATCTTGCAGCCTAGGCACAACTTCCCTCCTCACTCCAGCTTCAACATCATCTGATGGACCTGGCAATTCAATAGGATTTTCCACATCCCAGTTAGGCTCTACATCCCACTTTGGTTCAGCATCCCAAATTGGACCTGGATCTGACATTGTTGATGAAATATCCTCTTTGTCATTTGTTGCTGTATTTCCCCAAGAACATCTAGTGGCGTCATGTGTGGCTGTCAATCCAGTCCATCCTTTATCTGTTTTTGACTTTGATCTAGTCCTTGGCCAGTTAGGAGTTGCTGAAAGTGGCAGCTGAGGATGTATAACTTCTGGTTCTGCTATCACATTGCTCCTCCCAGTTGATAGACGTTTAGACTTCGGATCTAGGCCACGCACATACTCTGATGGCTCAGTGCTAGCATGGGTGCTTCTGCAGGTCGTATCCAACTCTCCTCCAGACATTCGACTTGGAGTCATTATTGAATCAATACTCGATAGGCTAGAGGCTCTAGGAATGCCATCTGTATTTGATCTCCTCATAATGTCCGTATACAGGTCTGACAGGTCAACTATTTCCCGGTCAGCTGAGCTTTTTCCCTCACAATCAGTTACCTCTTTTGATGCTGGAAGATATTCCACTTCAAAACTGTACTTCGGCAGACATAAGAATTTGAGGAAACCAGCAACAAAATAACGCAGAGGACCGAAGCGCTTCTGATATTTCTCAGAAAGTTCCAACACTGCAACAAAAGGGCAATACATGGAGACATATTCATTACAATTAAGTCTAAACTCATTGCACACTATCACATAAACATTCTTTCTTTACAGTTATGGTAAGCAAGTCTATTAGCACACACCAGTAGTTTATAGAAGGCGAATAACTGACTTTACTGTGAGCATGAATGCACATGCAGTGCCTTTGTCAGGCTAAATTATACAATTATATATTGCCTTCAACTGCTCCAACTATAAAAAATTATACTAATGAATGAACTTGCATTTAAACTCAACTCAACTCAACTAAATCTTTTCCCAACTACTTGGGGTGGGCTAGATGGATCCTGTTTCACCAATCCGCTCTATCAAGGGCCATAATCTTATTTTTACACACAAAATAAGGCATGCTACTCTCATTGTGTAATGAGGTGGCTGTAGTGAAACATGCACACCATTTCTAGGCATACCGTAATTGATTCAAGCTTTGTCCATGTAATGAATGGGTTAGCAAAAAAAAAGCTTATAATAACAGTATCTGATATAGCAGCTCGGTGAGACCATTCAGCTAAGAAACGGAACAACAAAGGTCATCTATAAAGAGCTAGTAGAAAAAAGATACAAAAAAAAATATAAAGAAACAGAGGACCACCAGCCTACTAGGTGCATAAACCAAAACACCTAACAACCCAAAGAAAGGTATAGCTTAAAAAAACAAAGGGAGGTGTGGAAACTCTAACAAAATTAACTAACAAGTTAACTAATGAGATTAGATTTCCAGATGAACGTTTGGGATGTACAGGGATCACTGGCTCTACGACGAAGTTTTCAGATTTCATAGCTTCAGAGGAGTTGATGGACTTGCCATTGTCGATTGTGCTTGACAGTGGTGGGTTGAGAAGAGGGCCTAGTCCTTTCCGGTTTGAGAATATGTGGCTGAGAGAGGAAGGGTTTGTTGAGATGGTGAGCATTTGGTGGAGGGGGTATGGGGTGGAAGGAAATCATAGCTTTTGATTAGTTAGGAATTGAAGTTATTGAAGGAAGATTTAAAGAAGTGGAATAGGGAGGTGTGCGGGAGGGTGTATGTGAAAATTGCTAGCATATAAAGCATTGTGATGAGAAGGAAGGAAGGGAGGGGATTTCTGAGGAAGAAAAGGTGCAAAGAGCGGAATGGAAAGGAGAGGTTGGAAGGCTCGTGATCTCAGAAGAAGTGTGTTGGAGACAGAAAGCTCAAGCATTGTGGCTTAAGGAAGGGGATAAAAATATAAGTTTTTTTCATCATACAGCTAATGCTTATAGGAGGTCCAATCACATAGGCAACTTGATCATTGAAGGTGATGACTTCACGAGGGAGGAAGACATTTCAAATGGTATGGTAGACTTCTACAAGAAGATTTATTCAGAGAATGAGATGTGGACACTGTGGGTAGATGGGTTGGAACTGGATGTTATTTAGGAGGAGGATCGAGGTATGCTAGAGTGTCCGTTCGAGGAGGAAGAGGTGGCGGGCGCTCTTAACAGCTTGAATGGGGACAAGAAGCCTGGTCTTGATGGTTTACCATGGCTTTCTTTCAGTAGTGCTGGCGGGTGGGGAGGGAAGATGTTGTGGCAGTGATGCAATTCTTCTATGATTCAGGAGACCTTGAATCCGACCTTTATTGCTCTTATTCCACAAAAGGGCGGGGGAGGGCCAGTTGATGTGCGGGATTTTAGACTGATTAGCTTGGTGGGGAGCATTTACAAAATTATTGCAAAGGTATTGGCCTTAAAAATGGGGAGGGTAATTGGGCAAGTTGTGTTTGAATCCCATAATGCCTTTGTGGGAGGTAGACAAATTCTCAGCGTTGTGGCCAATGAATGCGTGGATTCCAGATTTAAGAGTCACATTCCGCTATCATTTGCAAATTGGACATTCAGAAGGCCTATGATCACTTTTGCTGCAATTTTCTGATTTATTTGACGGAGAGAATGGGCTTTGGGAAAAGGTTGTGTAGATGGATCAGTTTTTTTCTCTTCTGTTAAGTTTTCAGTCCTGGTTAATGGGGTGGCAAAAGGGTGTTTTGATAGCTCCAGGGGTTTGAAGCAAGGGGATCCATTGTCTCCTTTCTTGTTCATCATTGTTATGGAGGTTTTGAGCCGCTTTTTTAGCAGAGTAGTGGCATATGGGAGGTTGAATGGTTTCCAGGTTGAGGGAAGAGCAGCCAGTCATAGTTTCACACTTGTTGTTTGCTGATGATACCATCATTTTTTGTGGAGCTACAAAGGAAGAGATGAGATCTTTGAGGTACTTGCTTCTCGGTTTTAAGGCTATCTCTGGTCTCCGTATTAACTTAGCTAATAGTGAACTTATTCCTATTGGGGATGTGAGGGAAGTGGAGTCTCTGGTAGATATCATGGGGTCTAGGTTAGGATCTCTTGTATCGTCCTACCTTGGTCCTCCTTTGGGGTCCTCTTTTAAAGCCAAGGTGGTGTGGGATTCTGTGATTGAGAGATTTGAGAAAAGGTTGGCTTCATGGAAACGAAAATATCTATCCAAAGGTGGGAGAATGTTTTTATATATTTTTATTTGCTATATATAGGAATGTAACATCCATAAATCACCACAAATAACATGTAAACAAAATAAACAAGTACACAATTCTAATACCACAACTAAACAAGTTCACATTTATAATACAACAAACTAACAAGTTAAGAATTTGAAGAATTGGATGTAGGTGTTTTATGTTTTAGTGATTTAAAATTCTAAAATTTATAAATTCGACTCCATCTAATACAATTGGCGTGTCTAACATGTGTCCCGGCTGTCCGACAGGCATATGTCAACCTAAACAATGTGTCCATGTTTCCTAAACTATACCTATCTCCATTGCTAGGAGGTTGGAGAAGATGATGAGGGATTTTTTATGGGGTAGGCTAGGGAAGGAATAAGTATCATCTAGTTGATTAGAGGGTAGTATGTCTTCCTTTGAAGGGGGGAGGGTTGAGGATTTGCAATTTGGTAATATTCAACGAGGCTTTGTTAGGGAAGTAGCTTTTGAGGTTTGTATGTGAACAAGATGTTTTGTGGAAAAGGGTTATAGGGAGGAAATATGGATTGAAGAGGGGAGAGTGATCAACGGAGGACATCAGGGTTCCTCATAGAGTGGGGTTATGGAAGAGGATAATGAAAAGTTTTTTCAAACTCTACTTCCTTCAAAGTTGGCTATGGTTGGAAGGTGCTCTTTTGACAGCATGCTTGGTGCGGGAAAACTCCTTTGAGGGAGGACTTTCCAGAATTATTCAATATTGTAGTCTTCCAAGATGCATATGCAACAGATTATTGGTTCTTGTCTTCGTCTGGGGGTGTGGTCTCCTTTATTTAGGTAAGCAGTTGAAGAATGGGAGGTGGAATCAGTTTAGGAGCTTTTTATAAGATTTCAGGATTACTCGGTTCAACTGGGCCTGGATGATTCAATGCTATAGAGGGGTAACTCACAAAGGGGGTTTTCTGTTTCATCCTTCTACTCTTCTTTAGTTGGGAAAGGAAATACATCCTTCACTTGGGAAGAGGTTTTGATGTCAAAGGCACAACTCAAAGTTGCCTTTTGCACTTGGTCAGCTTGCCATGAAGCTATCATGACGATCGATAACCTAAGGAAAAGGAAGAATTTTTGTTTGGACTAGTGTTGTATGTGCAAAAGTGCTAGTGCAAGTATGAATTATTTTCTCCTCCATTGCTCTTTGTCAGGGAAGATTGGTGTTTGGTGTACTTGGTGTTGGGAGTTGACTGGGTATGCCTATGTCAATTAAAGGTTTGTAGCCTCATGAAGCAGGGGACGCCCTAGGGGGAGAAAGTTCAAGGCATGGAAGACGGCCCCTCTTTGCTTGATGTGGTGCATTTGGAGGGAGAGGAATATGAGGTCTTTTGATGGTGTTGAGAGCTCTATTTTGAGTGCTAAGGGAAGGGTGATTGCTGTCCTTTGTTCAATGCTGAGAGCTCTATTTTGAGTGCCAAGGGAAGGGTGCTTGCTACCCTTTATTCTTGGCTAAAGGATTTTGTCGAGTTTTTGGTCGTGTATCCCGATGGATATATAGGTTTTTTTGAGGTTGTATAGCTTGTTTTATATTTTCGTGTATACCTTGTGTGTACAGGGTTGTGCCCCCTTCTGGCTCTTCGTAATATACTTTTACTTATTAAAAGTAAAAAGGATTTAAAAATTTTGGAGCTTTCACATTTTTTTATCCATTGTCATATACTTAATGAAAAGAAATCTAGCTAAAATTTGGGGCCTTCAAAATTTTTTTAATTTGTACAACTTTATATTAAACCAATTCTTTTCCTTAAGTTAACTAGGGTAATTGATTTTGGGCTGGGCCTTCTATTGTTAATGAGTCTCCTTTTGGGTTAAACTGGTGTTTTTCTTTTATATATTATTTATACGAGTTAAATAATGTAGCTGATTTTGGGGTTGTGCTTTTCATAGGACCTTTTTCCTTATTTGGACTAGGACTTTTTTTAATACAATTTGTAGAACTGTTCCTCATATCGACTGGGACCTTTTTTTATATAAAATTTGTAAAATATATATAGGGCCTTAATTATAACATGTAGGGTTTTAAAAATTTTGAGGTATACAATTTATTTATTGGTTAAACTAGTTATTTTTTTCCTAACGTTTACTAGTGCAGTTGATTTTGGGTCTTCTTTTTCTAATGAGATTTTTTTTCTCATTGAAAATAGGGCCTTTCTGTATAAATAAAAGAAGGTGCAAAAACTATTTAGAATTTATATTATTAACACAAAGTTTAAAAAATGTGGCCTTCAAAAATTGGGGGCCTAAGGCGAGCGCCTTGCTCTCCTAAGGCTTAAGCTGGCCCTGCATAAATATAGTGGAAGACTAGGCTAACCTGAACACCTATGTTCGACCTCGGTGATAACAGTCAACCCACTAATGTACTTGCAAAGTATACTCGTGAGTGAATATCAAAACAAGTAAAATCAGTTAAAAAAAAAAAAAAAAAGATAAAGGAGCTATGAAGATTAAAACAATGGAGTGTGTTATGGTTGAAAACAACTAGGCTAAATTACAATAGTAGTCCCTGTAGTTTCACCTGAATTCCATTCTAGCCCCCATAGTTTTAATTTCAATAAGTAGAACCCTACAATTTTAAGCGAGTTTCTATGTGGTCCCTTTGTCCAAATTTGTTAATCAAGTCGACGAAAAAAGCACATGCCAAGAACATGCAAGGGAAAGTGGTATAATTTTATCTTATACCCGCTCAATACAAATGAATAACTTATTTACATGTGGATTACAAATAAAGCAAGCCCATTTTCTTCTCGTACAGTACTTTCTGTGTCTAACCTAAACCCATCACCTATCACCACCTACATCAATCATAACCACCAACATTTTTTCTCTCTAATCCAAACCCACTAGTTTTCTCTCTCTAACCCAAATCAGCCACCAACTACCACCTTCCTCCATTATAACCACCACTACTCTCTTAATTTTTTTATTTCTCTCTCCAACCCAAGCCTACCACCGGCTTATGCATCTCTCTCTCTCTCTCTCTCTCTCTCTCTCAAACCACCATCTACTTTTCCTCTAGCACTACTATCACCTTTTTTATTTTTCTCATTATCACACACCCTTCCACCGCCATTATCACCACCCACTCCACCACCACAAACACCCAACATCACCATCCACCCACTATGGTAGCTAGGTCCACCTTAGTTCACAGTCGTCCCTGAAAAACAGCAACCGCTCCACTTATCAAAAAAATTAGTAAGTAAACGGCTAACCGCTCTCTCTCTCTCTCTCTCTCTCTCTCTCTCCCCCCAAACTAAAGACCCACCTTTCTCGTCATATTTTTCTCTCTTCAATTCGAATCAAATTCACTGTTCTTTCCTTAGACGCTTTGGTAATGAAATAAAGTTTAATTTAGAGAGAGAAAGTACTAGCGCTATGGCGATGATGGCAGAGTGGTAACTGGTTAGTCGAGTATGGTGGTGATGGTGGAGTGGTGGTAGCTTTGGTGTATAGAGAGAAATAAATGGAATAAGGTGGTGATGGTTTGAAAATGTAACTCATCTTGATTGCAAAGGAAAATAATAGCATTCACCAGCAAAATTTTCAAGCTATAAATATGATTGCACTCTAAAAGTGCAATCTATAGACCTTACTAGTTTTTTGTTAGACCTAGATTAGGATGATTTATGTTGTTTTAGTCCTATTTAGTAATTAACTTGGTTTTATGCATGTTTTCAAGAATTTCATGCTAAAAAGAACAAATTCAAGCAAAAAGACAAAAAGGCATTCAAACGACCAGATAATGTGTTCGAACGCATGACATCAACATGACATAGACCATTCGAACAGTGGAACTTTGCATTTGAACAATGAACAGAAGCGTTCGAACAGTGCGTCAAACGAAATCACATCAAGACCAGGTCCAAAGTCCGTTCGAGAGATTCAAAGAGCTATTTTCCTGTTCGATGTGCATTCGACGTTCCGTTCGAACGGTAGACACTACGTTCAAGTGGTTATACAGGCGTTTGAACGGTCCTGGGAAATTGTAATTTTTGGAAGCCTATAAAAGCTAGGGTGGTTGTTTTTAAGGTTAGCTTTTTCATTATTACTTTAGGAGTAGCAATAGCTGGAGAGAGAGTTATTTTTGCTTCTAGTTAGGCTTTCATAGTTTTTCTCAATTCCTGTAATCAGAATTTTAGATTTTTCATTCAATTCAATATATTTTTATACAATTGTGTTTTTATTATGGAGATGAGTAACTAAATCCACTATTGGGATCAATTGTAAAGATCAGTTGAAGATCTCAGATGAAAAATGAAGGTAACTTGTGTTTCAAAGTTTAAATCTTCTTCTTCTTAATTCTTTAGAATCAAACCCTAGATTTTTTCGAAAACATAGATGTTTGACTATATGTACTGTATGAATCGATGGTATGCATCTTTGATTCTAAAACTAATTTAATCTAGAGTAGATATTTACGAAAACTTAGATGTTTGATAATACTTGGTAACAAATCGATGGTATGCATCTATGGTTTTAAACCTGATTTATTCTACATTTGATTGTTAAAGAGTAAATGTTTTTATCCCTAAATCTTATGAATCAAAGACTCACGACATAGTCAATGATTTGAGTTATAAAATATCTCCACTGGAATTCCGAGTAAAGCAGTTGGTTGGATCAATTGGTTTCGAGACTTTTCTTTTATTGAATACAAATCAGTTTTCTCAGTTTAGTTTAGTATAAACAATCCAACTTTCAAGTGATAATTTTTGGTCTTTTTAGAAGTAATTAGTGAAATTTTGTATGATTTGAGAGAGTGATTTAGTCTCTACAACTTGTCAAATTGTTCCCTGAGGATTCGACCCCAGACTTACCAGGTTTATAACGCTTCGCCATATTGCACTTGGGATTATCCGAAGACACTGTTTGGTGCAAGTCAAAATACCCTATTGAATACTTACTAGTTTTAAAAAGATGATAAAACCCTTCCTTTAACAACTTGCAAACCCTAATAGCTGTTAAGCCTATCCCTTGTGTGAAACAAATTACAATCATTGATAAAAATAAAAATAAAAATAAAAAGTAAACAGAAGCAAACAACACAAAAAAAAAAAAAAAAGAAAAATATTGCTAGGCACACTGCAAAACAATGTAGCACCGCCACAATTGAAAATAATTGGTTGTTGAAGAACTAAAAAATTCACAGCCCACCTAACCATTAAACATGCACATTAAAGACAACAGCAGACACCTTCAACTAGAAGCCAATTTAACTGTGGTTGGCAGAAACTTAACTATTTGTGTTTGGATTACACTAAGTTTAACTTTGCAAGTGCATCTGCTTCAAAATTATAGTCTTTCCAATAAACAGAATGTACACAATTAAACTAATTCGCCTGCACTTGCACCAACATTGTAAACAAAATATGTGAAAAGACTTGCTTGCTATGCTATTGTTAATTGATTAGAAAACATATGAAACAAATTATAAGTATATAAAATGGAGTTTGTTTGTTACCATATGGACAACAATCATTCCAAAACAAAGAATGCCAAATAACATGGGCTTGTCCCTCAGCTGTTAGTGTGCTCTGCCTTCAAAAGATTTTTCCCATAACGAAGGAAACATTTTGCCCTATTGATTTCCCACTTTTAATCAGAGGTGAATCTGTGATGAATTAGTGATTTATGTTTGGATGGTTCAACTCAAGCAGTCTGTTGCCTATCAAAAACTCCTTTCTTTCACTAACCCCATCTTCAACCAGTTCCACTAGAAACATCCATTTCAAGGAGAAACAAAGAACCTGCTCCCTCCACCATTGCTCCCAATGTCCAACCTCTTTTCCTGAACTGTTATGAGTTTTCAATGTAGTTGGCAGCTCCTCAACCATACTATATGAAACCATCCTATATGATATGATGTATTCAAGTGGAAGTTCCTATTTCCTTCATCCCAAACTCATAAATAACTAATATGAAAGAATCAATAGGTTTATACAAGTTCTTTCCATATATAGGCTGTAAAATTAACTAGTTGCAGCCTAGTGGTGTTCAATTCATCTCATTCATAATTAGTATAATTGAAAAGGCAAAGTCAACAACCAAACTCCACTTCATCTAACCGATTTGCCTATCTAGGTCAGACTGGATTAGACCAGCAAGGTTGCCCACTAACGAAGCACTTTAACTGGTTTCAATGCTACTCTTGTTGACTTCATAAGCAGAGCTTGTGAGAAGGCCATCTCAAAGGTTCAACTATACATGATATAGCTCAAAGCAGAGAGCAGCAAGGAGTACACATGTCCCCTCATGCTATAGATTGAGTTAAGATTATAAATAAAACCTAAGAAAACAAAAGGAACAAAGTTCATAATCAACATTAAGACCAACTTCAATCACCTTGTTTTCCGATGGAAGACTAATTCAGCTTTCTCTAATTTACCAGAATCAAAACCAAATATCCAAAAGCAATCAATCGAAAAGTGGTGTACATTACCATCACTAACAAAACCGAAGTATGAGACAGTCATGCCAAAGTGAATAACACCTGTTTGAATCCACTCAACAGCGAAAACATCTGTGGCAGTAAGGCCACCCTGAAACCAGCAAAACCGACATCTGAGTAAAAGGAAGCCTGTACGGAAGAAATTGCATGTGTACAATACCAATAACGACACAGATATAGGAAAGGAAAAAAATTCAAATTAATATAAATAGAAGTATTTTGTAAGCATTCCACCTGTCCTGTGATAATTTCTCTCACTATCACGGACAATGAGTGTTTTTGCATTCCACCAGCGCTTTTCTTAGTGTCTAATCAGAGCCGGTACCAACCTAGGACAAAGAAATTAAGGAGGGCTTCCAACATAGTGGGAAGCACATTTTGGTAATGAATAAGTGAATCTCTGGAGTGTATTGTAGAGACAGCATTGGGAGAGACGATACACCTTTCTTGTTGGAATTTTGGATTTGAGTAATGATTCAAAAAGATTTGGTTTCGGGTTTATACTACTTTCATAGTTTTAATAGGGACACTTTTTAGCAGGTTTCCATAATTTTATGATAGTGTAATGAATAGCAGCATTCCAATACACTGGTGAAAATTTTAATCCTCCTTGCCACTGGATCCCTCTTACAGGTTGACTACATAAATACTAGTGATTTCTTTATGATATTTTTTAATAAACTTCTTTTTGCTACAAATTTTTCTCCCATAGATTTCAACCCAATACTATATTTAAGCTTCCACAGTAACAATAGAGGTACCAAGATGTTGGGAATTTCCCAATCTATGTTACGTGGACTCGGGTACGGATGTTGAGTGTGGATACGTGTCTAAGTTCAGCATTGCTTTGTATCAGACAAATGTATATAAGTCGGCGAGGGCTATAGAGAGTGCTGTTGTCATTCTGTTATGAGGGTTCTTTTTGTCTTGGGAGCTATATTAATATAAATATATGGTGCTAAGGGAGAGAACCCTAATCTTGGTTTCTCCTCTCATTAGCCGTTCGCAGTTTTTCTCAACTGACTCTCTTCTTCCTTCTTCTTTTCTTCTTACTGCAAAATTAAGAATATAACTTGGTATCAGAGCTCGATTTTGGTCATCGCTTTCCACTTTCGGAAATGTTAAAAACAAAATTAGAAAATTCTTAGAATTTTTTCCAATATGTTTGACTAGGTAAAAAATTCTCAATTTTTTTTAGAGTTCATTTGAAGTATTTTTTTTTTCATTTTGAAAAAAATAGGGGTTCTTTTTTCCTGGGAATTGCTTCTCGTCACTGCTTCAGAGCAGAAGCTCGCCTAGCCCATGAGCTATGGGCGGTGGCGGCAGGATTTGTGTTCTTTTATTTTGTGTGTGTGTGTATGTGTGTGTTTTGTGGTGTTTGGGGTGGGGGGCAGTTTTTGTAGGGACCAAGGTAAAAATTTTAGTCAATGCCTAAAATTAATAAGGGTTATAGAAAAATTTTGGAATTTTTTTGGGGAGACGGGCAGCGATATTTGAATCTTTTTTTTGGGGGGGGGGGGGGGGGGGGGGGGGGGGGGAGCGGGCCTCGCCTCGCCTACCCCTCTATTCCCCTTCCGTCTGCCTCTGCCTATGGGTGCTGACTAACCTAGCGGTGATCATTCCTAGCCTTTGTTTTGAGGTTTGAATAGCTTTTTGTCCAACTAGGTGTCTGGCCTGAGTAGATTTTGGGTTCTGGTAGTGAATTTTTTGCTATGTTCTAAGTCATTGTGGGCTGTTTATTTATTGTTATAATGCACTTAATCTTATTTGTGTTTTGTTGGGCTTGAATCAGTCTTTATGAGTTGTATTGTGCTATTCATGTTTGCGGACATGATGGAAGGTGGTAACTTCCATTAGCAGCACAGAGCATGGGTTTAGTCGTGCTGGGACTCTTGGAGATAACTCTTCGGTGTACATTAGTCCTGTTAAGTTGGATGATAACCACTACTTCATATGGTCACAGTCGTGTAGCTATCATAGTCTATGGCTTGACTGGTTATGTCACGGAAGCTACTAAAGATCCAATAACAGATGGGCCAACATGCAAGAAATGGCCATCAGAGAATACTATTATTGAATTCATCCCCCATGCCTCTGTAGAAGAAGTCACTGTGGAGTTTCTCCACTCATGAAATTGGATAAATATCACCGACTCGACACAGTACACCACTATGCAATGCGGTCCCCTTCATAAGTCACTCTTTTCCAGACTCTTTCTTGGTTTGGAGCTTTCATGCACCAAGCAATAAGAGCAACTTCAAAAGCACCCTTGTAAAATCGAAAATATTGTCATAAGGAATCATCTAGAGATTGCCTTCTCTGACATGCAAAAGATAAGACCTAGAAAGTTGGATAAACATCAAGTCAATCTTTAATACTATGATCAAGACAAGTTCTTAGAAAGGTTATTGCTCATTCTGGTGTTTATCGGGTTTTGGACTACAGTTAGTGAATGGTCCGGTATAAGACCAATGAAATTGGTGCAGTACTCAATCTTACCCAATTCTAATTAATAATTTAGCTTGTGATTGCTACACCAATAGCAGCCTCCTCATTAAGCCCAAAATCTATGGCCCTACAAGATGAGCACGGAAAGGCTTATTGCTTAATTACAACTCCTCTTCTCCTGTTTCCCACCCACCCATTCCAAAATGCACCAAAACACCTACAAGCATTGTGGAGGTTGACCATTAGCTGAGCATCCCTTTGGATTAACCTGGTTTACCTCTCCATTCTGCATCAATAAAACACAATACGGGTTTTGGCAATAGGGCTCAAAGCTGCACCATGAGCTGATCAACGCTGCAGCAGTTTATCTATGATAGCGGATTGCAAATGTTTTAGTTATTCACCTACAGGGAAAGGTCCAAATCATCTCTAATGTGCAAACCATGATTGCCAATGATTGTTACTTTTGACTTCCACTTCTAGCCTTTGAAGGAGTAGCAACACTTCAGAAGTTATTAATTGAGTTAGCATTGCTCACTGAGAGGTGTATATTTAGACTTCTGTATTGATCAAACTTTATATCTTGATAATTGAACCTGCTAAGCTACGTTTTAAGCACACAAAAGTTAAAATAAAAAAGCAATAAAAGCATTAGCAGGGGAGATAAGTCAAGTGCTTGGAGAAAACTGATAGGAAGAGGTACATAACTATTTCTTAAACAAAAGGCACTTTCAAAAGAGATACAAATAGTATAAAAGAATTAATTTGGCAGAGTTGATTTAGCAAAATGACAGATTGTAATTACAAATATCATCTTTGGTTAGCAATTTATGATTAAAACAATGAATTGCATGGTAAAAAAGGATTGGCATATATCCGACAACTATGGTCTCAAAAGATTAAGAAGAATCAGGTTTGTTAGATACTGGTAAACTATAGACTACAAGCATTACATTCTCATACAATAACCAGCAACCTATCATTTGATATAGTTTATAGGAAAAAGACATTACCTTTACTATAGCTATTGCAGCAGAGATTGGATCTCTAACTCCTACAACAGTCCAAACTAAAGAATTATCTGAACCAGCAGGTATAATTCCAATGGGAATTGAAATTGCTTCTTTCTGGTTGTCTCTACTGAGTAGACCATTCAAAACCTGCACAAGAATAATGCTATGTATCTTAAGCATGCTACCAAAACACAAAACACAAAAAATAAAAACAAAAAGAGAACAGAAAAAAAGAAAGAAAGAACAAAAAACAAACCACCAATAAACCAAACAAACAGAAGGAGATAAATATACAACACAGGATCTAATATGTCTCACTTATACATTAATGAACAGGAGGGCAACTGGGGCAAATTTTTAAAAAAAAAACATAATGCAACACACGGTGATGTGGGACCCAAGCAAGTATGGTAAATTGATTGCCAGTACAAAGTAATTAGCCTTGTTAGGAGCCTTTGATTTAATCTGTATTCTCATTTTACTAGAACTTATAGATACATAGGTGGTGACATTTTAGTGATTTTAGGTTACTATGGTAGGGAAGCTTAGTTTTTACAGCACATTTATGTGTTTTCAAGGACCTATGAAACCTACAAATAGGCCTTATTGGTCTAAAATCAATTAGACTTGGAAGATGAATAGAAGTGAAAATTCTGAAGAGATTTGCTCTCTCTCTCTCTCTCTATATATATATATATTAGTTTTATGCCCTTGCAAAGGGATTTTTTTTTTCTACGTTGAATTAAGTAAAATGGGAAATGAATAAAGGTATCCGTAAATTACATTATTTTTTTAAAAACTTTCCCACGAGCCCCTTATTCATCATTCAATCACGGCGGGGGGCACGGCCACACATAACATAGAAATCACACTTGGAAAGGGTGGACAAGTTTTTTATTTTTTTGTTCCATTACTGGGGTAGAACGAAAAGACAAGGAAAGGTCTTCTCAACAATTAAGAGATCCATTCGAGGAACATGGGACTAATTGAAGTAATCAGCCTCCCAAAATGAAAATCAATTGTTGGCATAGATAAAGTAATAGAGGAGGCTAGCTAATGTTGATTTCAATTAGAAGAATGACTTAATTATTATATTTATGATACTTTCTAACAAAGTATTATAATTATCAATAATATATATTGTTAGCCCAAAGGTTATATGTGAAATACATCTCTATTTATTTTGATGATAACATGCTTTATCGTTTTAATTTATTTATTCCTAATGCTCCAATCCTTGGTCTATGAGTTTGGATTATGAGGTTTTGCAGGATATATAAAGTGATACAATTACTGCATGCCTTTTCAGGTTCAAGAAAGAAATTCAAATTCAAATGTTGCCTGGCAAATTTCATAGAGCTTCGAATTTCAAAATAAGATATGAAAATCAAGTTTTGAGAAAACTTGGTTCTCCTACACTTGGACTTTGATAATACTATATCTAAAGATACAATCCTTCCTTCTTAGAAAAGATGTGCACATCAAGTTATATTGAAGGGAAGATATAAGCCAGCAAACAATAATATTCTAGAGAGATATGTTGAAGATTCTAAAGGGATATCTTGAAGACTCTACAAGATTTGATTGAAGATATATTAAAGATTGCCTGAAGATTGTTTGAAGATCAAAGGAAAGACACTATATGTATTTTGGTCAAGACTTCTTCAATGAACTACAATACAAAGAAAGGAAAGATCTACATTGTCAAAGCAAAGAAACTCAATATGCTGAATATTTTTGGTATGAAAGCTTTCAAATTCAAGATTCAATTCAGCCACAAGATTGAGGAGCCTTTAAAGATCATATCTGTAAAACAAAAAAACTTTGTATTGCTGCTAATTCAAATATTGAAGACTTTCTATTCAAAAGACAAGCTAGCAATAAAGATTGAGAATCTTATGGCGATTGAGATCAAGCTAAAGCTAAATTCGGCAAGCACATATTGTGGAATATCTCATCCAACAGCTAGAAGAGGAAGACAAGAATGAAGCCCTATATATGGATACACGGCTGCCATGGAAGAAAAACAAGAAATTGAGCAATAATTCTCCAACAGTGAAATCTTCATCTCAAAGTTTTTGAACCTTTACCAAGTTCATTCATGTAATCTCTTGTGTTTCATTAGCAAATCTATTTTGTGAGAGAAATCCTTTATAAATCACGAGTGGTTGTACTCTTGATCTTTCTTCGTGTAAGAGAGAGGCTAGTTTGGGGATAGAGCTAGAATTTGAGTTTGACTTGTACCTGGGTTCAACTAATTGTAGTGTGAGGAGCACTTGTGAAGGAAGGACTAGCGCCTGGAAAAGGCTAGTGTACTGGAAAAGGCTAGTGTACTGTCTTCTGGATTTAGATATAGTGGAAAAGCAAATCTCAAGGAAGGGGTTGTGTTACCATAATACTCTACTACCCCAGCGAATTACGTTTTTGGAACGGCGTTCCAAAACATGGTACTCTAGCGTTCCAAAACGGTAAATTTAGCGATCCAAAGCGATACCAAACTTTTTTCCTATTTATATCTTTAAAAGTCACTTAACGAAGGAAAAAAAATCAATTATAATGAACAAAAATATAAAAAGAATAGAATTTTGGCATAACAATATGTAAAAAAAAAAAATAGGTCATAATACTCCTAGAATGTGTTTTTAGAGGATTAATTTGAAAAAAAACATAAATTATGTTTTATTAAATATTTGATTATTAAAAAAAATTCTTCTAGCAGTGCTTTAGATTATCTTTGCTTGATTGTCATACTTAACTGTATGATTGATCCATATTTAATCTCTTATTGCATGAGTTTAATTAATATTTAAATTGAATATCTTGCCTTGAAATTCATCTCAAAGAAGTGAAACTGAGTTTGATCAAGTATCAGGTATTGAAATAGGTTTCTGAAGTTTATGAGATTGCTCAATTAGAGTATAAAATCTGCTCATATATCTGTTCATGAAATCTGCTATCTAAAATTTTTGAGATTGCTCATATTGTATATTGAGTCTGCTCATATCTCTGTTTACAAAAGTTGTTCTCTGAAGTTTCTGATATTGCTCATATTGTTAATTAAGTCTGCTCATTTAACTGTCTGCATAAGTTGACCCTCTGAAGATTGTGAGACTTCTCATTTTGTTTATGAGTTTGCTCATTTTACTGAATAAGTTAAAATCGTTTATAATTGGTGAAAATTAGAATAAACCCAATTCATCTCCCCTCTCTTGGGTTGCTTTATGGGTAACACATGTATTTAGTTGAAGGACTTAATGTGATTGTGAAGATGCATATCTATATACAATATAGAAAATGAGGCCGTTATCGCCGAGATTGCGACAAGTGGCTCATTTTAAGTGGCTCTAAAGTATTGTTTAAAAAATAAAAAATAAAAAATAAAAAATAATTGTTTGGCTGTCACTTCAGCTCACTATAAATGTATTTAACTATTTTGTTGTCTCCTTGGTTAGTGCATGTACTTATTTTTTTTATACTAATTCAATGTACTTATTATTCAATATATTTACTTAAATGTATTAATGGTGTTTATAGCTGATTTTATTTATGTCTATATTTATATTAGTATGTGTATTTTAGGTTTGTATACATATATTGATTAATACATGAATATAAGATCCATTGCATTTGTTTTGATTCATATATGTTATTTTATGAACATATACTACATTCATATAAGTGTATAGATGACTACATATAAATGCCCAGGTTATAGAAAAATTATTATTAATATATTTATTTATTTAGATAAAATACACAATTGAACACAAATAGTTCAATGAATATACAATTAGTTTACATGAATGGTTAGATGAGTTAAACATAAATAGATAGGTGAATACACAATTAAACTACGTAAAATAAATTACATAAAATATTAAATAATAAATAGTATCATATTTATTTTATATGTTAAATTCCTACAACAAAATATGAAACCAAAAAATTAAAAAAAACACATTGTGCATTGGTCATTGTCGTTGTGATTGTAACAAGTGACTTACTTTAAGTGTTTTTTTTTTTACCTATGTTTTGTAATTTATCTAGGTTACCTTCTCAATGCAAACAACACTTACGAAAACAAAAATAAAAGGTGAAATCACTACAATAAAATAAGAAATTAAAACTAAAGAACAAAACTTGCGGGAGGCTCTTTTTTTTATCCATTGTTTTTTTAATTTATGTAGATTCACTTCCTTGTGCAAATCAATAAGTAATTATTGAAAGATAATACTTCTTTTGACCTTTTAAAATTCTTTCTAAAATAAAATGCATCCTTTTTTTATTAAAAGTTGTAAAAGTCAATTAAATATTTTCTTAGTTTTTCAACTATTACTTTAAGTACATGCATTATACAAAATTAAGACTGTATCTACATTTAATAAGAATTATACGAGTCAATGGACTATTTTTTTAATTTCCTAACCTATAACCTCAAATAAATTCTCTTTATTACTTCGACAAATATTAAGACATATGTTAAGCATGCATCATTTGGTTGTACAAAGTGGGGGCCTATATTTTTCACAACTTCTAATACTTTGTACAACCAAACATACGTAGTTTATATGCAAATTGAACTCTAATTTCAATACGAATTTGAAAAATTAATTAGACTATCTTATTAATTTTACCTTTAAATAAACGCGTTCATGATACTTAAAATAAATTATTTCAATTATTTAAGTTTCGACTACAAATATATGAGTAGTTGATAATTTTTTTACTCTACTAAAAATATCATATATATAGTAATAACTAATCAGCCCTCTTTTTCATTACTCTCTTTATGCGAATAATTAATTTTTATTTTTAGAATAATAACATTTATATGGTTTATATATTTCATAAAAAATTATATTATTTTTAGAATACATAAACAAAGATAAATAATATAGTTGAGTATACTAATATTAAATTTACTATAAGCATATTTGGGTTAGTTAAATTATATAAAAACTTTAAAAATATGACCAAAGAAATTATATTCAGTTTTTATTTAAATAATTGTCATTAAACAATGAATCTAAAGAGGTATTTCAAGCCCGTGCATCGCACGGGTCTAAAACTAGTCATATGAATTTGATGGATCTAGTAGTTAGTGGCATAAGTAAAAAAACTCAAATCTTTAAGGAAAAAAAATAAAGGTATGAATAATTATTATATGTATGAAAGAAGCATGCATTTGGGTTAATAGTTGAAGAAGCTAAGAAGGTAGTTATTTGTTTTCCTTAATCACTTATTACCACAATTCTTTGAAAAGAGAACTTGAGTAACTTTAAATCTGAGTTTTAGAATTCTTACTGAATTTCGATGCATTTCATCTAAAAATAAATTATAAATTGCTTAAAAAAACTATATGTTTCATAATTACTCATTAACTCATATAAGGAGGAGAATCTAGATAGATAGATAGATAATGAAGATGCATATTATCTAAATTTAATGAATACAATGAAAATGGCATGAATTTTAACCATTTTATTTGAAAATTACATGTATTAAATAATATTGTAAATACAAGAATGTATGAATTTAAGATAATAGTTGAAGAAACTAAGAAGATAGTCAACTAGCTTTTGGAATTCATATTCAATGCAAATGTATAGTTTTGAAGAAAATTATATGTATAAAACATTAATATAACTACAAAGAATGCACATATTTAAGAAAATTAAAAGATGGATTTTATAATATAAGCTTGATAATTGAACACAAAAAGTGAAAAAAAATTAAAAGCAAGGTATGTCACGTGTTGCCACCACAACAATAAGATAATGTCTTACTTAAATTTTAGATTTATTGCATTTAAAATGAATTTTAAAAGATTTTAAAAAGTTTATAAAACATAAAAAAAAATTAATAATAAAAAACAAAGTATACCACATGTCACCACCAAGGCGATAATGAGCTTCTTCAACCACAAAAAAATATAAAATATCTCCATGTAGTAATCTACCTATGTATATGAACATAAAATAAATGAACCAACAAAAATACAATGAACCTAAAAATGTGTAGTAAATCTATATCAACAAAAACTTATGAAGTGTAAAAAAAATAAAAATCACACCATTTCTAGAAAGCACCGACACGGACAACAACACGATACGGATACGCTAACACGACGATTTTTAAAAAAATGTAGGACACGACACAGCAGGAACACTGCAAAAATATATAATTTTATATATTTTTATATGTCATATATATAAATATATTATTCAAAGCTAATAAAAAATACAAGATAAAAAATGTCTTGTTCTTCTTCTTCTTTGGCAGCTAGGCTTCTTCTTATCTTCAATGATTGTAGCTTGTTAGGGTCCTCCTTAAGTCGATCAAATCTCTATGGACTGGGGTTCTTCGACTAGGGTGTCTCTCTCTCTCTCTCTCTCTCTCTCTCTCTCAACTTCAAAGAACTAAAATTTTTTGTCTCTTTTTATTTTTCAGATTAAAGTTTTTAAAATTTCAAACGGTAAATTACACTAACCTCCCTTCAACATTTACTAAAATATAGAGAGAGACCCTCAACATTTTCAATTTATAGTGACCTTTACTTTATTAATATTGTTAACAAATTTTTCCTTCCGTTAGTCAATTGTTAGTTGACCAAACGAAAAAAAGTAACGCAAGCTTAATAAATTTTTATAATGACTATTCTGCCCTTATCAAAGAAATAAATTAATTGAAATGTCTACATTTTCTCTCTCTACAGTTGTAAACCCATGCTATTAAATCCCTTCAACTCCATTACAACAAAACTCGATTACAGTCACCATCACCACCACCACCACGATTGCCACCCCCCAAACCCCATCGCCACACCTAATTCTTAAAAGCAAATCGGATATGTGCAATCGCCACACCCAGCCCTTGAAGACGAACCACACCCACCCGCAAGGGCCGCAACCCCACTGATTTATGCAATCGAAACTTAGGTCTTGAAGCTCTTCTCTTCAATGGAAGATAAAAACGAGAGATGGAGAAAGAGATCCACCCGCAACCCAACTGATCTATGCAATCGAAACTTAGGGCTTCAAGCTCTTTTCTTCAATGGAAGATAAAAACCCAAAGAGATGTAGAAAGAGATTGATTTATAAGTCGGATATGGGTTTGGCCTATGTATATGCAGGTATACATATGTATTTATGCACTAACTATGTAGACCCAAACTAGATCTTGCGGTGAGATGGGTGAGGATTGGGGTTGATCAAAAAGATTATATCAAGGAGTCTCCTTCTAAAGTCTAGTTCTTTTCATTTAGGATTTTGGATCTAATATTTTCATTCAGAAATTGTGATTGCTTTTGTTGGAATGGGATTTGGAATCCATTAGTAGAGATGACCCAGTGTCTTTGACCAGAAATGCGACGGGTGGGTTGGACTGGAGTGGGGGGTGGTCGACTGTGGTGGCTGAGTGCCGGGGTGTGGTCGTCTATGGTGGAGAGTGTGGTTACACTTACACCCACCATATCTGTTTTAGAAACAGGGAAGAAGAAGATGGCTGGGAATTGAAGGAAGAAAAACAAGAAAGGGAAAGATAAAATAAAATAGTTAATATGTTTGCATATTTAAAAAGGGAATAATTTTCTATGACCCTAATTTAAATAACGGTACTTAAGTAATTTCACACTTCAGTTAGATTCCATTTTCTAACAAGGGAGGTCAGTGTAATTATGAAATGTTGTGTAAGTTCTTTGTATTTCAACAAATGTTGGAGAGAGGTCACTGTAATTTATCCAATTACAAAATATGCCCTATCTTTTATTTCAAAATTTGTGGTAGAGCCCCGACCATGTCCATAAAGTGTCCAAAATGAGACACGCGTGTCCGAGCCACTTCCACAGTGTTTGAAGAAGAAAAAAAAATTAGACGTGTATTGAACAATTGTCCAACGCGTGTTTGCGTCCTAAAGGTGTCTGACAAGCATATAGGGCCTAAGCAAAGTATCGGACGGGTAACTCTTTACAATTTTCAACTACTTTGTTTTGTTTTGTTTTTTTTTTTTTCATGAACCAAGATAAACAAATTTCATGTAGTTGTCTATGCCGGTATATGAATGTTGTAATTAATGCATGAACATAAAAAAATTTAATGAAACCTGTATTTATATAATTTGTATATGTATGTGAATCTACATTACATGAACCAATGAAACATCCAACCATATATATAGAATACATGAACTGTGTATGTATATAAATCCACAATAAATAAACCAATGAAACATTTGACCACATGTATAAAATACATTAACTATAATAAATGCATTCACTCACACAATTGTAATAATCTGTATAAAAATTACAAACTATAGGGGAAAAAAAATTATTAACACCATAGTGAGCCATTTGTCACAATCATAGCGATAGTGGCCTCCACATGTATAAAATACATGAACAACAATCAATACAGTCACCCACACAATTTTAGTAATCTATAAAAAAAAAAAAAATTATAAAGTGTAGGGGAAAAAAAACATTTTTTCATCTTTTCCATATCTATCTCATGAAACAAATCGGCATATTATTTTTGTCCATGTATATGGAAAGAAATTCTCAAAAACCCATGCTACACTACAAATTCTTCTAGACAAGCAAATATGTTCTCTTAGTTTATTAGAATAAGGCACCAATGGGGATGTTGCCTATATACTGGAAAAACAAAAAACAAAAAAAAAAACCCCACAAGTTAAATGGCCCAAACAGCTCTATAGCTCAAATTTCAAAAAAACAAGTACACCTAAACAAAGGACATCCAAACCACCCTTTGCATCATCTCAAGTATCAACGGACTTCACAAATTTCAAATATTGCTCAAGATTTGGGTTGACAATCCCAAAAATCTGACGGTACAAGAGAGCTATAAATCTATTCTTCAACCTAAACAAAGTCTCCTCTGTGACTTCAAATGGTCTTCAGTGACACTCTTTCCCATTAATCCAAAATATCTCCAAGCAAGCCACTCCATACAATATCTCGAAAAGAGACTGTCAGATAGCTTGGTAAACATTGTTGGGCTAATTTCCTAATAGTTTAAACGTTCAGGAACAGTCGGGGTTCTAACATCATATTAGAGCTCGATTTCCAAAGGTTTTGGGTTCAGGTCTCCTAATATGTGTTTGTGTTCCCATTATGTTTGTTATTATGCATCTATTATGTCTGTGCAGACACACACTGCTTAGTTTAGTAAGTGCGTACATTTATTTTCTCTTTGGGTGAGATGGGGTCGCACGTGAGGAAGGGTGTTAGATAGCTTGACATATATTGTTGAGCCTATTTCCTACCAACAAAGATTTTAGGAGAGTTGGTAACCTGATAAAGCCACCATCTCATTCAAGTCTCAATCTAATACATTCCATTTAGATGGATTAATATACTCACGTAAACATAATCTTATGTGCCCCCCACCAAAGTGGACTCTTCACAGACTCTTCAACATTTTTAGCCCATATAACCACCTCCATAAATATCACAATGAAACTAACAAAAAGTTAAGTTGCATTTTACAAATTTAGACCATGCTACACAGCTAAAAGATGATCGTCAGAATAGCACTAGCACCAGACAGTGAAACCTAGTATCTCTTAAAAGAAATCAAGAAGAAAACTCATCCAGATTCCAAATGAAAATCTTTGTCCATTCAAAGGGCAAGAGTGTTGGATAGGGTCAAGGATAAATTCAGGTAGCAAACTTCTTTCAAGAAGTTAAAAGCATCATCTTTCAAGGAAAACTGGAACTAACACCTCCAACTTGGGTTGCTCGGGCTTTGCAATCCAGGTATGGTCCTAGTTATAAAGGCAAACTCCTCTGGATGACTGGAACTAACACCTCTTATCTCCGGTTGCTCAAGCTTGTCGTTCCAGGTAGGGTCCTAGTTATAAAGCCCATTTTCTTTTAACCAACCTGATTGTAGGGCGTGGCCTGCTGGAAGTGTTGGACCCAATCAGTATTATGGATCAGTTGAGCGGAAAGCAAGAAGGGAAAGGGATGTGGAGTTTAATACTAGGCCGTTTTCTTGGTATGTGCAGTCAGATCTTCAAGGGAAAATGTTGGTTGTGGGAGTTGGGGGGGAAACTGCAGCTTCTGGGTAAACTCGGGTTCAGCTGGTCGGAAGACAGCTGATGCAGATTAGGTCAACTCTGTTTGAAGCTAAGGTGATGGTGGAGAGTTCCAACCGTGAAAAAGGGAAATCCAGTGTTGCAGTTGCGTTCCGAACAACTGCAGTTGACAGAAGGGAGGTGCTAGGGATGGAAGGAGTTTTGGAAGAGATGGGGCAAAGGAAGGAAGAGTGTGTGCTCTACACCTGCAGGCAGGGGAGGCAAGGGTCAGAGATGGTTTCTGAGGAATGCTACTTTTTTAGTAGAGTCCAAGAATGGTTGAAGGAGAAGAGTGGTGGAATAGGGGTAGGGCCAAGGATCAAAATTTTGTTTCGAGAGGTCATTTCGGTTGACTCGAAAATGGAAGCGTTTCTAAAACATTTTGGAATGTTTCGGGATGTTTCGGAAACATTTCAAAAATGAAAAATATTAAAATAGTAAAATACAAGATTTTGTATGTTTTCCAATGATAATTGTACAACATTTAGAAAAAGTTTTAAATTCTAGTTAACGCAACTTATTGTTTATGCATATAGCATTGTATTTTGGTGTTTTGTGGAAATAATGATGTTTTGTTATTCCACTACTGACATTTCGGTCTCTTTGGAAATGGAAACAATTCAGACGTTTCGAGGGAAACAATTGAAAATTTTGTTTCCAAGGCAGGGCATGTCTAGGGTAGACATTCTTTTTGAGGAGATTAAGGAAGTTAGTAGTGGGGGAGAAGAAGGGGATGGGTCAATAGATTGGGGATGTCTATGATCTCTAAATATGAGAGTGTGGCAGGTACAGGTAGGCTTATTCATATGGAGTCAGTTGCAGGGGACTTGGAAGAAGAGATAAGCCTAGAGTGGGCATTGGAGGTGGTGCCGGATAGGGTTGAGACTGTCCTATGCTTCTATGGCCATTTTACCCCCGAAAGGAGCTGATTTAGTCCTAAGAAGCACAAACACTTCTAAGAAAGTGTCGCGTCCATGTCGGACACTCCCTTGACACGTTTGGACACGCGTGTCGGACACGCGTCCAAATATGTCATTATTTTATTATATTTTAAAATCAGACAAGCTACGGACACTTGGAGGACGTGCGTGTCCGTCCCTAGAACACCTGTGTCCATCTCTTACACACAAAAATAGATCGCAAATTTAAAGAAGATAACTTGGAATCCAATTGTAAAATAAAAGTAATGTGATTTTATACCTAATTTGATGTTCAAACTATAAAATACATGGTTTTTAATTTTAATCAGTGTTATTTTACATTTTTTTCATTACCTTTGAATAAAATATTTCTATGTATGACAAATAAAAAAGCGTGCCATTGAGTCCATGTTGTGTCATGTCCGTGTCACTTATCTGTTTTCGTGCTTCTTAGGTTTAGACACAGGAGATAGGGATAAAGAGTTTTAGACCAAACAAATATCTCGAATGGGCCTGGAAACGAATGAAGGGGTTTAACAAGTTTCTAGGAACGCCTTGTGTTGTTTTTGTGTTGTTTTTGTGAGGGAGACCTTGCAACTCTTTCAAGCAATTGGAGCGAGTCATACGAGTGACGGTCAATATTGGGGATGGAAGTTTTGAGCAACCAGTTGGCAACCAATTCTTTTCTTTTAACAAGTTTCTAACAACCAGTTGGCAACCAAGGGGGTCCCTTGTCCCATTGCTTTTCATATTGGGGATGGAAGTTTTAAGCAGAATGATTGATAAAGGTCATGCAGGGGGTTTTTTTGGAAAGTTTTGAGGTTGACCGAGGATGGCTCTCCATTGTTGGTCTCACATTTGTTCTATGTTGATGACACCATGGTCTTTTGCAGGGTTAATACTCAACAAGCGGGCTACCTAAGGTTTGGTTGATGTGCTCCAAGGTTGTCTCTAGCATAGAACCGGACCGGACCAACAGATTCAACCGAAAACCAGAGGATCTGACAGATCGATTCGAACATGTGTACCGGCTGAGCAATAAACTGGACACGTCACAGCCAACTTCAAAGTGCAGCAACATAGTTATGTTGTAAATTTCAAAAAATGAGGCCAAGGGGAGTTGAACCTGGCACCTCAAGCAATAAATGACCACTAACAACCACTGGGTCGTGCTACTCTTTATGCATTCTTCCTTCCACTTTTATTATATAAGGCAATATTGCTGTGAATAATAAAAATATATTAAAATTTTTAACAACGGTTGAACCAATGAACCGTGAACCTCTGCCTTTACCGATTTGATGTCCGGTTCAGTTCTGATAACTATGATCTCTAGGCTTAATGTGAATTTAGGGAAATCAGTAGGATTTCGGCTAGGAATGTCCCTAATATGGGAGGTTTAGCATCTATTTTGCAATGCAAATTCGAACCTCTTCATACTTCCTACTTGAATCTCCCTCTAGGTGTGAGTTTCAAGCCAAAGCCTATATGGGATTCTGTCATTGAAAGTTATCAAAGGAGTTTTGCCAAGGTGGACACGGCAATACTTATCAAAATTGGATAAGCTTACAAACCTGCCTATTTATTTATGTCCATTTTCACAATTTCCTCTTTGGTTGTTAGGAAATTAGAGAAGTCGGACTAACATTGAAGTGGGAATCGCAGATGAGTTTAAATATCATTTAGTGGCTTAGAACATTGCTTGTGCTCCCATTAGAGAAGTTGTCTGATGTATTAGAAGGCTAGCTATCTTCCAACCTTTGTTGGGTAAGTGGCTTTGGAGTTATGGTTGTAAGTGGGATAAATTTTTTAGAAAAGTGGTGAAGTCTAAATATGGCAGCATGTGGGGGGGGATTGGGCCTCTGGAGAAGTCTCTCAGTCCATGGTTCAAGGTTATGAAAGGGTATTCGAGCTAAGTAGAACTACTCTTGGCAGCACACCCAGTTGGTTATACGAAATGGCAAGAAAATTCGCTTTGGGACTTGTCGTTGGTTTCAGGAAGAAACATTGGAAGAGGCCATGCCAATTTTGGCTTGCAGTTGATAGGAGTCGCTTTGTTAGCAAGTAACTTGGACCAAAGGTTATCAAATTTTTTAAGACATTGCTTTCCACCTAAGAAGCATACACACTAACACGGGTACAGATACGGACATGGGTACGGACACAAGACATGGCAATTTTTAAGAAATGAGGACACAGCGATATGGCATAAAATAAATTTCTTATACATTTTACTTGCTATATATATGAATGTAACATTCACAAACTACCAAAAAAATACTTAAAATAATACTAATACAACATGAGAATGTATTGAATCCATAATTTAGTCATCATTTAACATATAACATGGTCAAAACATGTTTCCATTTAATCTTGCAATGTGTTTCATGTGTATCTAGGTGATGGATAAGAATCTTTGTGTGTCCATTGAAAAATAAATAAATATAAATTTAAGACACACCAATTGGCATGTCCGAATAGTATGTGTGTCTGACGCGTGTCCGACATGAATACAGCACCCTTCTAGAAGTGTCCTTACTTCCTAGATTTCCAACATGGATTTAACGATGGGGAAATGGATGAATGGCTTGACGCAGATTTTGTGCCAAATCCCCCATACTATAGGGGAGAATTCTTTGAGATGGATGTGCTCAAGATAGGGGCACTTCAAAGTGAACTATTACTAAAAAGTTTTGGCAGGCCATGACAATATTTCCTTCGAGAAAGGGATGTGTGGGTGCCTAAGGCTCCTTCAAAGTGGAGTTCTTTTGCATGGATGACAACACAGCAAAATTCTGACTGTAGATGACTGGATCAAGATGCGTCAGATCCATATAAATTGGTGTTCTATGTGTAAGTAGGACGGGGAGTAGGTTAACCACCTTCTCAGTCATTATAGAGTGGCGAGAACTCTCGGGTCCCTAGTTTCGTGTATATTCAATGTAGATATGGTGTCCTCGTAGAGAGTGGAGGACTTTTTCCACCTATGGAAGGGCGCTAGGGTAGGGAGAAGAAGGAAAAAGGCACGGTACGGATTGCCTTTAGTTATTATGTTGATTGTTTGGGGTGAGTGCAATAGAAGAACTTTTGATGGAAAAGAAGAGCATATGTTTAAATTGAAGCAGAGTTTATCCATTTTGTATAGTTAGCTATTGGGAAGGGTTAACCCGACCTTGAGTCAATTTTTAGATTTTGTAAACCCGGGAGCAATTAGTAAAGGTCGTTTGTGGTTCTTGACTCCTATAATTGGGCAAAACCCCCATGGTGCCTTCTATACACAACTCTTTTACTTATGAAAATAATAATAATTTAAAACAGACAGACATTTTAATTTGCACCACCTGATGGTGGTGGCCTAATGGTAAAGCTGACTCCCATTTGATTTGATGGGCAGGAGGACACGAGTTTGAGTGTCACCTATGATCGTGGCCCTCGTGTGGACACAAAAATTGTGTCCATTAGACCTATGACCACTAGCTTCTTACCATTATGCCCTTGGTGAGGCTAGGGTCTGACTATGACTCCAGCTTAACTTGAGGAGTGCCTACAAATCCCCTCAAGTCTGCAAGCCCTTCTGGGCCCACTTGTCCAGCTCCTTGGCAGGTAGGGGCTACTATGGTCATCCCCACGTGGGGTTCCCGCACACTAGTAGCTTGCTCCTACCCTACGTCAATTACCTTTTGTCAACTCAGGAGAGGGGGGGTGTTTGGGAGAGAAAATCTAACGAACTCATATCGTTCTAAACAAAAAAAAAGTAAATAAAAATTGTAAAACGAAAACACCCTGTTAATAAATCTACAAACATGTACAAATTACCTAAAAAAAATCACAAAAGATGATAAACAAGAAGGATTGCACCCGATAACAAAAAGAACAAGAAAACGAGAATGGTTCCCTTCAAACTATGAGATGGGCTTCAATTCCTTCCAATGCTCTACCATCTCTTTCACCAGATACTCCACATCACACATAAGGGAACAACTACCAGGTCCTCTTATCGGTCCCTCAAAGACAACTATGGTCCCAACAAACCATCAAAGCCGCAATACAAGGGGGCATAACTGACACCACTTGAAACAACCAGACCACCATACTCCATACACTAATGGACACGGGATACAGATACGACACGGCAGGGCCATATTGATACACCAATTTTCAAAAAAAAAAAGAACACAACACGCCAACAAATAACTATATATTTTACATATATAAATGAAAACAATAACCGTTTCTTTCTTTTTCACATTGTACAATAATATTTTATGACATCAAAACAATTAGAAATCATTTTTCACATTTTATATATTGAAAAAGAAGTATCAACAAGAAGTCTATCTATTTCCAAAAACTCTAAACCCTAAAATTAAAAATTTAAAGGAGAGATTAATAGGAATAAATTCACATTATTTTTAGTTTGGATCTCCATCCCAAGTTATTTTCTTCGAACTTGCAATGTGTTCCATGCATGTCTAAACGATGGCCACATGTGTCCCAACATAGGACATGTATGTCTGGGAGTGCCTGACGATTGTTCAACACAAGCACAACACCTTCGTAAAAGTGCCCATGTTTCCTAGTTGATAAGTCTCTGACCACCGGACAATGCAACAGAAAATAAGTAACCAACTCCGCATACCTCTTGCACATATAGCACCTAAGACACAGATACAGATACAGATACAAATACAGATACAGATACAGGACACGGCAATTTCAAAAAAAAATGAGACATAGATACAGCGGGGACACAGAAAAAAATTATTATTTTTATATATTTTATTTTTCATATCTATAAATAAAACATTCACCTACCACAAAAAATATTAAAAATCCAATACTCAATATAATAGACAATAAGTCATCAATTCATCATTCATCAAACTTAGATAAAAATACAAGTTAAAGAAAATCATCATCCAATACATCATTAGATTCATTACTGTCTAAAGCATGAACTAGCAAGCATCCAACTTCCACCAAAAAAAAAAAAAAAAACAGCAGTGGTAGGTAAGTAGTACCAATTTATTTAGTTGATTTTGCTGGGCAGTACCCACATTGAACATAAGCAGTAGTGAATAAGAAAAGGAAGAACAAAAAAAGATGAAAAAAAGAAAAAATACAGTAGCAGCAGATCTGGACAGTGAAGAAGAAGAAGAAGAAGAAATATTTTGATTTGGGATATTTTGGACATTTTATATTGAAGTTGAGAAAATTAAAAAATATACCCCATTTAAAAATTTTCATAATTACACTTCAACCCCTGCCATGTCCTAAAAGTGTCCCAGCCGTGTCTTCGACGTATCCCAGCCGTGTCCACTGCTTAAAAAAAAATAAAAAAACAAGACATGCCATCTAGCGTGTCCGACACGTATTTTGGCGTGTCCTAAGAGTATCCGCATCCACGGTGTGTCCGACACGCAAACGGCACCCTAAACGGTGTGTTCGTGCTTCCTAGTATAGCACCAATCCAAAATAAAATTCTCTCTCTTGCTTAAATTATTGGTCGTTAGAATAGACTCCAAAGTAGCAATTCAAACAAATAAAACCACCTGCAGGGGAGCTTTAGATATCCATATCCCCTTCGAAGGGAAAGATCTCTCCCCCGTCTCGCAAAGAGCTCAATAGAATGAGCAGGCCAAGAAAGATCCATTCCAGGACCCTTTCCACAACAACAAATCTTCTCGTTGCACATTTATTGGGCAATCATACAACAAACCAAACAGAACAGTCGTAGAATCCACCTCAAATTGGGCAATCATAGAACAAACATAACAAAACAGTAATAGAATCCACCTCCCAATCTTGAAGACATCTGCTAAACAAGGAGGACCAAACCACCTCCCATCAACAGAAGAAAAATAACTACTGACAAGGCTTCTTTGTCAACAGCCAACACGAACAAGTCAGGAAAGGATTCCCTCAACGGACTGTGCCCCCACCAGCTGTCCAACCAAAACCTCACTCCGCTGCCATCACCTACCTTGCAAGATACAAGCTTACAAAAATCCTCCCACACCATTATAATACTCCGCACTCCTAAACCATACGGCTCTCTAATGGCACTAGTAGACCACCCACCCACTTGCTATCAAACTTTCCCACTACCACCCTCCTCCACAGACTATTTTTATTCACTGCAAACTTCCACATCCATTTCCCCAACAAAGTCTTCTTGAATACCTCAAGTTTTTTCTTTTACAAGTACTGTTCAACAGCTCAAGACTCAGAATTTGAATAAAAAGATCAAAACATCAAAATGACTTACCTCATTAATAATTCCATCACCTCCAACACATATAATTCCTGCAAAAAAATATCACATATGAATGAGAGTCTTAAAGATAACAATCATAACAGTATTTAAATTGCATGTCAAAACCAACTAAGAAACATATCATACAACAGAGTGGAAGCTGGAGATACCGTCAGGGCATGTGCTGAAGTCAACACTGGAGGCAAGATTTCTAGCATGACCAGCTGACGTTGTTTTGACTACTTCCATCTTAAACCCTGCAAGCTGTCACAGATTGCAACTCTGAAATAAATTACATGATACGAATATGGGAACAGACCTATGAATCTATCGACTTCCATATATCAAGGATTATTACAGCCTATTATTCAACTTTTAGCACCCAAAAATGGCGTAGAAGTAATCCAGAGTACTATTGAGAACAGAAGTTGTTGCCTCTTGAAAAAGGAATCATGGTTTTAAGTCACAAGTCAAAGAATCAATGAATGCAATGTTCTGCAAGAGAGAGAGAGAGAGAGAGAGAGGAAAAGGAAGGTGGGCCAATAGACATGCAAATTCACCTAAAAGAAGCAATTTAAGAATAAAAGCCTTTTCTTAGGTCTTGGGTTATTTTATTTAACTGCATTTCATTCCATTTTAGGGTTTAGGAAGGGAGAGGGCATCGAAAAGCTAGGAGTTAAACAATAGTGGTTGTATTGAACATGATATCTAGTTATTTTAAAGTTTGAACAAGCATCAAAATATGCAAAAAAGTTTTCATAATTATCTAGAATGGATATTACACCTAAAAACTTTCAAGTCTAGAATATTCCAGAAATGTCAACATACCTTAAATATTGGTTCCACCATCCGATGAAAAACTTTACTGGAACGACCACGTCCAGACCGTGGATTTAAAATAATGAGCATTTTAGGTGGACTCTTACATTTTATATGTGATTCAGAAGGAAAATCACTAATAACCATATCTGAAGCCTGCTTCAAAGGATGAGGCAAGCAATTCACAAAACATTGCTGGTCTGCAAATCCACTAACCCACTGGAGTGCTTCTTCAGAGCTAGAAGCCAAGAAGCGAAAATCCTTCCGACTTCTCCCACTTCTCATAAAGCAAGAAAGGCCGTACGAACCCTTTTTCACAGGGTATGCATGAACAGTAAAATGTCTGAGGCCTACATTGTACGATACCTGCAAAGCCGTGGAACTATATATTCAGTCCAATTGAAAAAGTGAAGGCTTAATTATTCAGGCAAATAGCAGAACAATCTGAAGCCCACCGAAATCACATCCTTGAGACAAAGCACACGAGAACCCCACACTAATGCCTTGCTTGTAAGTTTAGCATCAACAGCATCCTGGTTCATGGTCTCTGTTGAAGTTTGAGCATCATTATTTTTACTTGTCTTTCTCTTATCCAAAACCAGCTTTCCAGAAAACACCTCATATCCCAACAAATCAGACTGCTCGTCTCCAATATCAATCCTGTGCTCCTCCTTTTTTGCTTTATTGAGATCATCACTGGTGACACTTTTGTCGCCACGCCTGGAGGCCTTCAACTTCCCACGTTTTTCTGGAAAGACAATTGGAGAAGAGTGCTGTCCAGTTGCTACTTGAGAACACAAACCCAAGCGGCGAAGAGAGTGCTGAGGTGTCAATCTCAAAGAATTATTCTTGGAAAGACTCCCACTCTTCTGCATATTGTTTCACAAAAGTAAACCAAGACAACAAAACATGGAAGATGGAACACAGTAACCTTGTTGCATAAGCTGTAGAGTAGGTGATCCACCAAAATTGGCAATACAATTCAGCACAATAGATCAACCTGCATAGTACACTTGCAAGCTGTTATTATAATTATCACATGTCAGAAGATTCAGCACAGTCCCATACATGGAGACATAGAGATCAAAGCAAAAAGCTGATCCCAATATCCACACAAAAGACTGTAAAAAAAAAAGTCATAGTGCAAGAACACATAAAATGTCTGAGAATATTTATCAATAACCTAAAGTCATCAAGGTAGTATTAGAGACAGAGGAAGCACATGAAAAGCATAACTTACAAATCTGAGGGATATTCACATGCCACAGTAATTAATAATCAAAGATTTAAAGGACTGCATAAATATGCACTTTTAACATAATTAATATCTTAAAAATAGTCATAAAAATTAACAACCACTAACGATAATATTTGCATGTTATGACTTTCACCAAATGCCCATATGACTAAACTAAAATAACAAAATCTGCAGGAAAGCATTATTGGCAGTCAACTTCTAGCTTCTGAAGTTCCCCCAATGCCTATGCTTTATCTTGAGAAAAAATTTCCCAAAATATGTTGAGCAAAATTTATCATGCCACTAAGGGACTAATTTATCTAACCATCAAGCAAACTTGGGTATCAGGCTGCAGTCTCTCTATGGTCTTGTTCTCTCTTCAACTAAAAAATAAAAAATTATGAAGCACGGAAAGGGAACAAATGTATAATAGTTTATCATAAGCTAGCAATGAGCTTTTCTGATATTTAAGCAAACTGTCAATAAATGGGTACCAGAAATGATGGTGCAAGCTATATGCATGCATAAGTATAAAAGAGAAGCTCCTTTACCCCTATAGATCAACAGGGACGTACAACTGTCCCAAAGAATCCACATTAAACATAAGAGGCAGGAAATGCCTCCCTAAGCCATCGAAAACAAGGTAACAAGAAGCACCCCTTTCAAAATAGGCATTTGAAGCTCCACCCCCTCAACAGATCAGCTATTTCTCTCCTCCACACACAACACATCACACATAATGGATTGACCTCCCAAGCCCTCCTCTCTCTTCTCCTTAGTAAACGCTACTCCAATGAGTAAAAATCTCTCTCCCAAAGCAAAGCATCACCCACTCAACCCCAAAGTTAGACATCACCAAGCACCATAACTCCATAACCATCTTACACTCCCTTGCTTTCTTGGTCATACACCACCACTCCACAGACTTATCCCTCCTCAAAATAGCAAAAGATCACCCCATGAGCCATAGTCTATTCATAAATCACCACTATAATAGCAGCCTTAGTGTCACCAATGCTTTTCAAAGCAATCTCTCCTTCCGACGAACCCTTTGGTAGAAGCATTAGACAAAGAACATATTATTCTTGGCCACAACCCAAAGGTTCAATCTTGTAACTCATCCCAAAAAATGCATCTAAGGACTCCACCTCCAAATCCTGCAGTCCCCTCCTAAATTCTTAAGTCCAACCAACCCCCTCATAGGACAAGGATAGGTAATACACCACTAAAGGCCATCCATTCACAGCAATCCTAAAAATATTAAGGAATACCTCTGTCAAAGGTCTATGCCTGCACCAAGTGCCATGCAATAACCTAAACTGGATGACCATTCCTAACCTTATAGGAGATAACTAGTACAAAATCATCTCAAACCTTCATTTTTGTTTTCATACAGCTTCTCGATATCTAGCCTGCAAATCATCCCTGGTAAACCACTTATCAGTCTAGAATCCACAATCTCATTGGCCAACAACACAGTATCCAGGATTTATCTCCCTTCTACAAACATTATGAAACTCTACAACTATCGTACCTGAGACATCTTCCATTTGACTACTCCCCCACGCCCAACTATATACCATCAACATTAGCATTCAAGCAAGCCAATTTCCAACAAAGAAGCACTCTGGCACTTCTAAAATTCACCACTATCATGAAAATCCGCCATCAATCCCATCACCTATTCCTTCACCAAACTCCAACAAAGAGAGAAGAATACAATAGTCATCTCATCAGGGCATGGGGCTTTATCCCCATTTAATGACTAGAAGGCTAAGAGGACCTTCTCTTTTGAAAAATCTCTCCACAATCTACTCCCATCTTATGCAAAAATGACCAAAAACTCCATACCATCCAAACCAAGTATGACATGCCTCATGCTTTAAATCCTACTCCTTATAGAAATTAACAATTCCCTCAATAATTTCCTCATCTCCTAAAGTTTTGTCTCAAACCCTCTGCTTCCAAATTAAAGCCCTATGGCTACGAGCATTCGCTTTATTATGACAAAAGACCAAGTATTTTTGTCCCCTTCCCATAATAGCCAAAGGGATCTACCCTTTCATCGCCAACCAGTCTCTGACATCTTAGCTACCTTACCAAACTTTTCTTTAAGCTCTTTCTTCACACCCATTGGGGATTGGTCAAGCCATTTTGCTTTTCTTTTTATGGTTTCTCTTCCCAAATGGGATTGATGAGTTGCTTGAAAGACCATCTGATCTAGCGAAGCTAAAACCTAGTCTTTGTTTGCCCTTCAACAGTATTTAAAACCTACCTTCAAAGGATAGTCAACGAATTAGAACCTTAAATCAAAATGGCGTACATACAGAAAACCTTCTTGGCCTCAAACTCATCTAACAAACGAATCTCCTCCAAAACCTTTGCTTTCTGCACCTCCAATCTACCAAATTCTTCCCTATTCTATTTCTCCAAGTCTTCTTTTAGAAGCTTAATTCATAAGAAGAATAAAATTGGGACATAGACACCTCCTAACATGCTTCCCATTCTATAGACACCTCCAAATATTCTCAAATCAAAACAGTGTCTGACCCTACCTAATATCGCCACCATTAAAAAGTATAGAAATGTGATTTGACACAAGCTTGAGAAGAAAGCTGCACCATAGCAAGAAAGTCTACTTCCCAATCTGTAAACGCCAAAACACTATCAATCCAGGACACGGAAGGACTAGTATGGTTGTTGGCCAAGTAAAAAGCCCACTGTCAAAGGCAAATCCAGAGGCTCTAACTCATCAACAAAGTCCAAAACTAGCTCAAACACATATTGAGTCTTTCATAGGGAACCCAATATATAAAATCTCCACTGATTCACCAAAGTCGTCCCATCTAGAAGCAATAGCCGCCAGCTCCTCCCAAAGGCAAGACACTAAAAAAGGGAAGACACTGCAAAACCTTCACCTCACTATCTTCCTTCTCCATAACCCTTGGGTCCCACACAACAATCTCTCCCCTACTAAACCCACAACTTGCAAATGAGTCCAATCAACAAATCGACCTACCCCGACACCAACGTTTTGTCTACTGCATCCAACCCCTTCACATTCCAACAAAGAATTTTAATCCTTATGTTGAAAAATAGGCCCAATATCTTGCTTTTATAATTAAAAAGCATTCCAGGTTCTTCAACTCCCTCTCTTCCTTGCTTCTCCCTCCTCTACTATTGCATTGCTTACCATGTCTGGTCACCTTCCACCTATCTTTAGTGGCTTCAAACAACCACATAGCTTCGACTTCAAGGCCTTCGCAAAAGATGCCCACGAACTTCTAAAGTTTCTCACCTCTTCAACAACCAATTCGAAACATGATGTTCTTCCAAACTTCCCCAACAGCCCCAATCCCAAAATACCTAGTCCCTATCTCTACCCATTCCCCAACATTTCCAAATACCTAATGCCCTGACAATACATCCTTTGAGCTTAACACAATGACTAGGATGCAATCCAGAGGCTCCAAACTATCCAAATTAGCTTCCAAGCTTTGAATAGACTTCCCTCCCGCTCTTAGGCTCCAAAAGTTCCCCTTTCATGTCAACCCTACCCCACTACCATCCAATGCCATCATTCCCACCACTCCCAACCTTAGAGATTTCCTACACCTCACAATTTCCTTGTTTCTCTGCCCACAACAATTCAAACCCGAAGCAAGCCCAATCCACCTTATAGCATTATTCGGCAATAACATCATTCCTTCACCTTCCACCACCTCCTAGCCACTGCTTTCTCTCAAATTCCTACTTACAACCATGACTAGTCGAGCCCTCTTCCTCTCTCCGTAACATGACCAAGCCTCCTCAAAAGAGACAGACTTGGCCCTCTCACCTTCTTCGGAAAAAAACCAATGGGCTTCCCCCAGTAGCCAACCTCCCTAAACTACCTAGAACAATGCCCCTTGAGCAAGATCACCAGAAAAATAGACGTTGAGTCCTGAAGCCATGTCCGCCTACCTTCCCTCACCAAAAACTCCAGCATGTTGCCCATAAAGATTGAAAACTTAGCCCTTTCTTTTGTAACTTGGCCCATACGCTTGGCCACATCAAAAGAAGAAATAACGGACCCCTACTTTACATTCCTTGCTTGGACTTGCCATTAGCTGCACAGCCCGCCTTATCACACTGCATTCAGCAAGGGATGTAAAGAAGAAGGCCCATTATTGATGTATTACAATCTCCTCGAGCTTCTCGTTACCCCTCCCACCCACATGGCTACACTTTTGGAAGAAATAAAAGTGGGCCTAATCTTATGGTTAGCCCACTCTAGCATTTCTTTAGCCTACAGCAATGACAATCCCCATGATACAATAGATCCCACCAAACACCTCTTCATAAACTCTTCAGCCTCAAAGCACAACAACTACTCCACCTCCATGTCATAATCAGCCCTACTGGTCAGCTTTAAAACGAATATTGCAGACACTTGTAGGAATATCTTCTCCTTTAATATTCAGACAATTGAGACTAGCCCAGTAAAATACCTAAGAATCTTCATCACCTCCATCCATCCTCCTCTTTCCAACTCAGGCAAGTAAGTCTCACCACACCAAACTCTACAGATACAACAACAAGAAATCTTCACACCCACCCCCTCCTATTTGAGAGGCACCGGGCATCCACCCTCGTTGCTCCCTTCCACTGACAACCAAACACAACCTGACACCACTAGGAAAAAGAGATCTTACCCAAAGGATCGCACACCCACCGGACTTCACCTTGATGTAGGGAAATGTTTCTCAAAACAGTCCAAATCATTAATTGTACTAAAACAATTATCTTCAAACATGACTAGCCCACAGCAGCTTATGTGGCAGCTAGATTTCCATGGCATGTATGTGGACAATATAAAATGCAATGGGGGCCTATGGTACATAGATAACAATGCGGGAAAAGAGGGTTTAGTTCTTCGAGCATTAATGATTTGGCTTGTTTCCACAGTATTAGAAAGTGAGAGTGTCACATGAGCTGCTTTGCCTTGCTTGAAATGTAATGTAGGAAAAACAAAGAAGACAACAAAATAGGAAATGTTAATATGATTATCTACGGCATGACTTGAAATGTAATGCTTCTCTAAATTTATAGGATTGTCCACTGTGTAATTCTAAATTCCTTGAGTAGAGTCAAACAGATGAATCAGACTATCTTTTGCAATTATTTTCATTTTTGAGGTAGCAAAATATGTTGGCATTGAATGCAAAAAGCGATTGGCCAAGTAAGACCATTCAACCAATAAGAGAAGCGACCAGTTTATTAATCTTGTATAGGGTGATTTTATTTTCCACGTTACAAAACTAGCAACCTTAGAATAAATTAGGAAGGGCAAGTACCAATTACCTCAATTCTGTTCTGACGCTCGACAGTGATTCGACGTGTGGAAGGTTTGCGAAACTGAGCTGATGAGCATTTGGGGTTCTAACTTGCAGAAACCTCAGCGGCTCAGACCTTCAATAGCTACCCCGAACATCAAAGGTGAATTTCACAGATGTTACAGCTTATAAACGTCGCCAGCAGCCTTTGGAAGTAGATCGAGCAATATGAGCGTCTAAAACGATGATTGCAGCATCAATCAACGGCGATCCTATATCCGTGGTGGCGATTTCAGCTTCTAATTGACGCCCGCAGAGTGGGTTCAGCTTAGATAGATTGATGGCGGCAACAATCGCAGCTGTCGAAGGCTGATAATGGTGTTAGATCAGATTTTCAGATGCAAAACGCTGGACTCAATTCCACCTCAGCCGCTACCAAATACCTTGTCCACTCCTCTTCCTCGTCTCTTCTCCCTCCTCTATTTCGTCCCTTCCCCTCTCCTTTCCCTCTTTCCTCTTCCGTCTTCCGTCGTTCATGTGTTCTGTCATCAATGTAAGAAAACCCCCAATTACTGCAAGAGATAGAATAA
The DNA here is from genome assembly GCA_033060915.1 of Euryodendron excelsum. Classification (NCBI taxonomy): domain Eukaryota; kingdom Viridiplantae; phylum Streptophyta; class Magnoliopsida; order Ericales; family Pentaphylacaceae; genus Euryodendron; species Euryodendron excelsum. The sequence goes on along the minus strand of CM065381.1, from coordinate 42,769 downwards.
ATAATAATATTTATGTCCTAGAAAATTATTTTCTTCCTCCCTTTATACCCGATAATGCCATCCAGTTTTCATGTAAGGACCGTTTGGTTCGGCAAAACTTTTTGAAAAGGTTACTGAGGCTCGTTTGAGTGGGTTTTTAAAAGTTTTTATGGCTTATTTTTTTGTTTATAAGTAAAAAAAAATCAAAATTTTAAATTTTTTTTATTTTTACTTTTTTGCTAATCTTATCTTATTAAAAATTAAAAAAATTAAAAAAATCTAGTATTTTT
>CM065381.1:20000-37500 GCA_033060915.1 Euryodendron excelsum | reverse complement strand
CACTTAACTTATTTGATATGTCGGATTCATAATCCACCTGTAAGGTTTGACATAATCAAAACTTATAAACTTCCTCAAGGGAGTATCATTAATTTGTATACTAGAACGTGGATTCCACAATGATTAATATTCGCTATACACGTAATGTTATTATTCAACTCATTAAGTTTATTAACTCATAAAGAATCTCAATTTTCTGTGAATCAAAACAATAAACATTACATGCAAGTTTCTATTTATTATTTTAGAATTAAGAGTATAAACACTCATAATAATTATAAGATATTAATTATTTTATATAGTCAGTATAAAATCAATTATCTCAACATGGTCCTGTTTAATACACACAAAGTATACTAGTGCAAGGAGTTAGAATTATTTTGTTCCTCATAGTCAAGACAAACCTATTAAAATTTTGTGCTACAATCTTACTGATGGTGTGTTTAGTTCCATCTAAGACTGTGAATGATGAGCTTATATTCTATAAGAACCGCTGATCTGATCTTTCATGTGTAAGTTGTACTTTACATACGAAATCATCTACTATATACAATAAGAGACACATGCATAATCATTAAATAAATAACTATAAGCACCCCATTTTTGACTGCTCGGCAGTCTACACTCCGTCCAGACTTGTTTTCAAGTCATTGTGGACATATTCCAATCGAAACCAATTCTCTAGGTCCAAATTCCATCTTTCCATCACTTTGCGGGCCTGTCAAGCCCAAATAGAGGCAAAATGACCAAAATGCCCTTAGGGGCATTGTCCTTTCTTATTCCAATTCCAATCCCTCTCTCGAGACAGTTTATTCCTCGAGACGGTGTGAGTAGCAAAATTACTCACAAAACCGTCAGAGTGGCGGAAACACTCATAAAGCCATTAGAGTGGCAGAAACACTCACACCGTTAGAGTGGCGGAAACACTCAAAACCTAGGCACGTCTCTTTGGAGTCGGTAAGACCCCTTTCCAATCCCTCTCTCGAGACAGTTTATTCCTCGAGACGGTTCCAATCCAAGCACGTCTCTTCGGAGACGGTAAGACCCCTTTCTAATCCCTCTCTCGAGACAGTTTATTCCTCGAGACGGTCCGAATAGCAAAACTACTCACACAACCGTTAGAGTAGCAGAAATACTCACAGAGCCGTCCGAGTAACGGAAATACTTAACCGTTAGAGTAGCGGAAATACTCACAAATCATCAACCCCGTCCGAGTAGCGAAAATACTCTCAAATCGTCAACCCCGTCCGAGTAGCGGAAATACTTAACCCCGTCCGAGTGGCGGAAACACTCAAAACCTAGGTCAATACCCATGTTTGTTAGCTCACTTCGGTGAAAAATGACTAGACTACCCTTAGGACCTTTTTTGAGACTTTTCGGTCAAGATGACCATCTTGCCCCTAGGCATCCGGATGCCCCGGGAACCATACCGGCTCTGGGTATCAAACCGGTAATGTCTTGAGAATACTTTTTATAGTGTTCTCGACCTTCCTTTACCTTTTCGGACCATTCCAAGTAAGTTCCGGCCAACCCGGCACAAAATGACCGTTTTGCCCTTGGAGGGCCAGTCTCCTTCTTCGACCACACCGGCTCTGGGTATCAAACCGGTAATGTCCCGAGAATACTTTTTATAGTGTTCTCGACCTTCCTTTACCTTTCCGGACCATTCCGAGTCAGTTCCGGCAAACCCGGTACAAAATGACCGTTTTGCCCCTGGTGGGTCGGTCTCCTTTTCCGACCACGCCGGCTCTGGGAATCAAACCGGCAACCTCTGGGAACATTCTAAATAATGTTTCCAGATCCCAAGTTTTTTTCCGAGACAATCTGGGTTCACCCCGGCAGTTTTTCGGTCCGATTGACCGTTTTGCCCCTAAAGGCCCGGTCAACCTTTTCGACCCACCTTATCCTCACTTTCCAAGTCAAATACCTCCAGGACACTATTTTAAGTGTTCCTGCTCCTTTTCGACCTTCCGGGTCATTCTCGGCTCCTTCAAATCATTCCCGGACTTTCCGAAGTCACTCCTAGTGAAGCCAGGCTAAAGTTTACATGGTAGTCACTAGTACAGGCGCCCAAATCTAGTCAAAGATACGTTGCTTGTCAGCCTTAAATCTTTCCTAATTGGCTGGCGCCACTAGTAGTGGCGCCAAGCCAAAAAATGGCCTGGCGCCACCCCTAGTGGCGCCAGTGTAAAATTTGCCCTGGCGCCACTGCAACAAGCGCTAGGCTTGTCCAACTTCTATAAATACAGAGCCTCGTTCAACGTGAAAGGGGTCTGCCAACTTAACCTAAAAATCCTATATTTCGATACACAGAGCTCGAGCACCTCCAAAATCCTAGCCTCCCTAGGTTTTCCCCAAACCCTAGCCACTATACACAAACCCTAGCCTCCTATACACTCATACACTCCCCCATACACTCATACACTAGCCTTCAACCACTCTCCGAAGACTTGAAGAACAGCCATTCAAAGCTTGAAGACAATCCTTGAAGACTGAAGAAGAAGATTAAGACGAAGACCGAAAACCGAAGACAAGCAAGGCGCGCAAATTAAAGAAGATACAAGGTAGGCTCCCTATTTAATTTTTTGCACTTCTCCCCTCTCTCTTCTCTCTCCAACCCACTTGGGTTTTCTCTATTTTAATCCCTCATCTCTTTCCCCCCCTTTCTTTGCATGCTTGAAACAAGGGGATTCCCAGTCCATGTGTAGGATTGGACTATTGGAGAGTCACCGTGTCGGGGGCTTTCTTCTAGTCTAACCAAAGACCACGTGGGTCCGGCCCCCCTTGATTATGTGGTGAAACCTTAGCCTTGTATGTTCACGACCCCAAATTGCATTGTGCATATCATAGTTTTGCATCTTCCAAAATTCGTTTTCAAAAAGTTGTTTTCAAAAATCGTTTTCAAACTTGTTTTCAAAATTGCATCAAAAGCTCTTTTTCAAAAACATGTTTTCAAAATCACAATCCTAAGGTGATTCTAGCCTTTCTATGGCTAGGGTTGCTTTAGGAAAGTGTTATATTAAAAGTGGCCTTTTGGTCTATATTTTCAAATATTGTTGTTTTTAAAACCGCTTTCCTAAAGTGGTTCTAGCCTTCTTATGGTTAGAATTGCTTTAGGAAAGTGAGATGTTTTTACACCTTCTAAAAACTCTCTTTAAAAATCTCTTCCTAAAAAATCTCTTTTTCAACATACTTTCCTAAAACTCTCATCTTCAAAATTGATTTCAAAAACTCCCTTTCAAAATCTCTTTTTCAAAACTCTCTTTTTCAACTCTTTTCCAAAACTTTCTTTCCTCAAAATTCACTTTCTAAAAACACTCCCTAAAAATCTTTCTAAAAACTCTCCTCTCGGAATCTTCCTTCTAGAAATTCCCCTATAGGATTTTCTTTCTAAACTCTACGTTTCCAAAAACATGCTTTCCAAAAACTCCTCCCTAGGATTCCCTTCTAGAAAACCTTCGTTTCCAAAAACGCGTTTTCCAAAAACTCTTTCCTTAAGAAGCCCAAGTCAAGCCCTAGAACCCACAATTAGGAAACCGTAAATTTTCTTTCCAAAAGCATGATTTTCAAACTTTGCCCCAAACCTAGGTTTCCAAAACCTCTTGTTTTCATATCCGAACTATATATGTTTCCAAAACCTCTTTTCTACGTTAAAATTCCACACTTCCAAAACTAGGGTTTCTAGAATCTCCCTTTTCAAACCCTTCCCAAATCCAATCTCCCCGTTTAGGAAACTAGATCCCGTCCTCCGTTTTTGGAAATAAAATCCAACCTTTCTCTTTTAGAAACCAAATCCAATCCCTTCTTAATCCAAACCTTTCCTAATTCAATACCTTCTTAAACCATAAGTTTCCTAAACCTAAACTTCAAATCTTTCCTTAAGTTTCAAAATCCAAATCTTTCCTAAATTCGAATCCTTCCTAAACTTTCACTTTCCTAAACCTTAAGTTTCCAAAACTTGAACATAAAAATCTTTCCTAATCCAACCCTTTCCTAATTCTACCCTCTTTTCAAATCTTAACTTTTCAAATATAAGCTTTCAAACCTTTCCTAAATTCAAACCTTTCCTAATTTCAAGACTTTCTAAAATTCAAACTCTAAAACTTTCTAATTCCTAAACTTTCTAAATTTCAAATCTTTCTAAAATTCTAAGCTTCCTAAATTCAAAACTTTCTAAATTTGAAACTTTCTTAAGCTGAATTTTTCTAAACCTAAAACTTTCTAAATTCTAAACTCTCTTAAACTTCAAATCTTTCCAAATCTAAGACTTTTCTAAACTCAAAACTTTCTTAATTTAAGACTTTCTTAAGTTGAAACTTTCTTAATTCAAACACTTCCTAAGCTGAAAACTTTCCTTTTTCGAACCTTTCCTAAAACGAAATTTTCTTATTTTCAAAACTTCCTTGTTTTCAAAGCTTTCCAAATTCAAAACTTTTTTTTTTTTTCAAAACATTTCTAAATTCAAAACTTTTCGATTTTCAAAACTTTCCTAATTTGGGAACTTTCCTAATCTGAAAACCTTTCCTTTTTCGAAAACTTTCTAAACTCGAAACTTTCCAATTTCAAAACTTTCCTAAACCTAAAACTTTCTTAATTTCAAAACTTTTCAAAAATGAAACTTTCTCAATTCGAGACTTTCCTAAATCAGACCTTTCCGAATTCGAACATCTCCTAAAATCCAATCTTTCCAAATCTTCCAAGCCCAGTCAAATCTTTCCTAGGTCTCTTCCCTTTCCTAAGTCTAGGTTTTCTTAAACCATCTCTTTTCCAAAACAAGTCCAAATCTATTTTTTCAAATCAAAGTCCAATCTCCTCAATTTCCAATTTCCAATCTCCTCTTCTAATTTCAAATCCAATTCAATTTCCAATTCAATTTCCTTTTTCAATCCAACCTTCTATTTTCAATCGGACTCCGATCCGAACTACGACTGACCTGATTCCCCCAAAGGGATATGTAGGCAACCTTCATAGGTGCGGTCACAACACTTTTTAAACTTTCAATTCCACCCTCATGGGTGCGGTTTTCAAAATCTTTTCAAATCTCAAATTCCCATCTACTTTCCAACTTTCTATTTTCAAATTTCTATTTCCAAATTTTCAAACTTTTTAATTTCAATTCTATCTCTTCAAATCTCTTTTCAAATCTATTTTTCAAGTCTCTTTTCTTGTACTTGCATATCATGCATCATGTTAGTTTATAAAAATTGTTTTTCTAAAGTGAATAGGGTTGAACTATAGTTAGTCGAAGACTCTCATAGGTGAATCTAGGGTAGATTGACATGTAGGTACCGAAAGGGCGGGGTAGGGTGATAGCTTAGTGCGTCTTCCCTACACGTAACCAACCTCTGAACTTAGGATCACTGATTTTAAAGACCAAAAGGAGTTATTTTTCTAAAAAGGGCTAAATGCTTTCCAAAGGTTGCCAAACAACCTGTTTTTCTTAAAAAACTCTCTTTTGAGGATGTTTTTCAAAATCGCTTTTCAAAACCCTAAGTGTAGTCTTCGGATTATGCTTAGTTTTTAGGTGACCTAACTCACCTTAATCAAGTTAGGTGGCGACTCCGAATCTTTTTCAAAAAGCCCTTTATTCAAACCTATTTTCAATTCAAACCTAGTCGCACTCATTCTTCTAGGAGGGTGAGTTCTAACGAGAGAGTACAACATTTTTCCCGCTTATGTGAGTATTCCTCGAGTGCGAAAAATCTGGGTGCGACAATAACGTTTCTTTCCGTTAGAACAAAAAAAATTAAATAAATAATGCAAGGTAAACATTATTCACACAGATTCTCATTAAAATGGAATAACTAATTTATTAATAAATACTAAAGCCATTACATAAAGTATGTCTTTTAATATAAATTTCTAACAATTATTGTCCAACTCACTGAGTTTATTGACTCACAAAAAATCTCACTATTCAACGAATCAAAACAATAATCACTGCATGCACGTATCTATTTATTATATTATGACTAAGAGTATAAGCATTAATAATAATTATGAGTTATTAATTATTTTATATATTCAGTATAAAAACAATTACCTTAACATAATCTTGTTAAATACACACAAACTATATTAGTATAAGGAGTTGGAACTATACCGTTTTCTATAGTCAAGATAGACCTATTAAAAACTTATGCTACAGTCCTATTGATGGTGTGTCCAGTTCCATCTAAGACTGTGAACTATAAGTTTATATTATATAAGAATTGATAATCCAATCTTCCGTGTGTAAGTCGTACTCTATAAACCAAATCATCTACTATATAGAATAAAGTAAGATAAGCATTGTTCACACAGATTATCATCAAAATAGAGTAACTAATTTATTAATAAATATTAAAACCATTGCATAAAACATGTCTTTTAATATAAATACCTAACAATAACAAAACATTACAATCTTAGATATCAATGATAGTGATTCCAAATTCTCGTATTGACTTGAATTGAACATCATAGCAAATGGCATATTCAAAACACATTTAGGATTTACTTGTTCATTTTTTAGTGGTGGCTTCATTGTTTTTATGCATGTGGAAGGTGGTGAAGGAGATTCATGAAGAGTATATTTTTGCAGAGAACGGAACAGAATGTCATTGATTCATGAAGGGTATATTTTTGCAGAGAATGAAACCATTGGAAAAGTAGATTGTTATGGGATGCTAGGTGTGAATGCATTAGCAAGTGAGGAGACTATACGAAAATCGTGTAAGAAGTTGGCTTTGCTAATTCACCCTGATAAAAACAAGTGTATAGTTGATGGGGCATTTAAGTTTATTTCGAAGGTTTTATGCCATGAGGTTAGTAAATAAATGTCGAGAACAACTCCATAGTAGACATGGGGGTTCATAGGGTAATGCAGGTGCCTCCTACGGTCGTGCTTCATCTCATAAGTTGAAATTCCTTTGCCTAAATTATTATTTTTTAGTATATTGGAGGGCTAAAGCTCTAGAAAAAGAAATGATGAATAGAATACACGACCTTCTCAATAGTGAGTGGGGCACTACTACCACTAGGGCTAATCCCTCTTCTCCTTATACCTAAATTTTGACTATGTGCCATCAATGTAAGGTGTAGTATGAGTATCTCATAACGGATGGAAACATCATCATGGGGTAGTTTTGTCCACCAAAATCAGAAAACGACTTAATCTACATGTTGGTAATTTTTTAAATTTTGATACTATATCACTAAAATCTATATATTTCAATATTTTTTGGTAAAAAATCCTATTTAAATTGTTTGATACACCAACTCTCCTATAACTAATATATACACGAACTCATCTTATGATAAAAGCACATTTTGTTCTTCTTCGATTGTTGGTTTTTTATTTGTTTTTGGTTTTGTATATTGATCTTTTTATGAAGAGTCTTCAATGATCCAATCAAAAAAAAAAAAATTTCCCCCATTTTTACTCAAATGACACCATGGTGTAGGTTTGTTAACCTTTCTTGTAAATTTATTATTTTATTTCAATCATGGCAAAAGTTAAAGCAAATTTTACTTTTAAAATCCATGACATTACTTTAAAAAATGCAAACCAAATTGAAGAATTTTTTTTTTCAAATCGAGGTATGAATATGAATCAAAGAATTTTTCAGTGGTTCTTGTAATTTTTGAAGCAATGTGATGACGACAATTGTTGGGTCGAGTAATCGGAAAGTGCTGTTATTGAATGCATCGGCCTCCCTCTTTGCTTTGTTGATTGATGAAGTTCTCTGGTTCTGGTAAGGATTGAGAACCCTTTAGTTTCCATCTTTGTTAATTCTTTGACTTTTTTTCTCTCTTTTAATTTCATATCAAGGTGAGAGTGGATGCCACGTCAGAGTAAAATTCTTCCGCGGTGGTCCTATGTCAATCAGTACGATAATGCGGTAAAAGGAGCCATGCTCTCTATCCTTTTACTTTATGTATACCACTCATAAAATTTTCCTTGAACAAATATGAAACCGGATAGAGAAATGAACATTGTGGGGTCACCGAGGTTAAACTTCCTATTTAAATTCATAGATAAAATTGACACGAAGAAAGTCAAGGAAGCTTTTAATTTGATATCGGTGACACGGATGGCATATAAATTTTATCCCCTAGATCTCCAAGGACCTACCTACTTACAATCCTTTCTCAGCAACCTTTTTTATTTTGAAAATTGAAATTTAAAGATGATGAAAAATGTTTTATATTCTGATTACAATTTCCAACAAAAATAGAAATCTAGCAAAGAGGGGCGGGGTAAAAGAAAAATGTTAACAAACAAACAATAAAACATCACTTCCAGTTGTTGGCAACGATGTCTGCGAGATCAACCACCCGCTGAGAGTAGCCCCACTCATTGTCATACCAAGCAATCACCTTGACCATATCGTCCCCCATAACCATGGTTAGTGAAGAGTCCACTGTTGAGGACACATCTGAGCATCTGAAGTCGACCGAAACCAGTGGCTCATCACACACAGATAGGATACCCTTAAGCTCCTTATCAGCGCTCTCCCTGAATCCAGCATTCACCTCCTCTGCAAATGTCTTCTTGGAAACCTGGACAACAAGGTCCACAACTGACACATTCGGTGTGGGCACACGGAGGGCAATCCCGTTGAGCTTTCCTTTAAGGCTGGGAAGGACAAGAGCCACTGCCTTTGCAGCACCAGTTGATGTAGGAACTATGTTGAGAGCTGCAGCTCTTGCACGTCTAAGGTCCCGGTGGCTTGCATCAAGAAGCCTTTGGTCTCCAGTATAGGAATGAGTGGTGGTCATTGTACCCTTTATAATACCTACCAATCATTTTCCAATAAGTAAAGGGTCAAATAAAGGGTATCAAAATAGTCATCTACCCGAATTCTCGCACTTATACAGCAAGATCACGAACAAGGAACTAGGAATTTTTCACAAAAAGGGGCCGAAGTTTATGCAAATATGGGCAGACATAAAAGCTCACCTGTTTGATAAATCTATAAAGATGTTTTTTCTATATGCAATATGTGAAGCTAATAACATCATACGTATAAGTTCAATGTTAACCATTATCAATTTAAATATCTCACACAAAATGATAATAGAATTTGAGAGGAGTTAAGTATCACGATGCGAGATGGAATCAAAACTATTTTTTTAATGAAACAAAATAAGCCAGTAGTTGCCAGAATAATAAGTGTATCAATTTCAAATGCAGGAGGTAATAACAGTGTAGGTCTTAAAGATCCTTCATGATTTAGTAAAACCTTAACTACAAAGAAAAATCTGTTCATGATTTAGTAATATTCTTATAAGGATCAACTAATAATTGGAAAGATCCTTCATGAATCCGGCAATATAAGGAGCCATACAAGTCGGTTTACTAATAAATAGCAAAGATCTTTTTAATGCTAGAATTATGGCAAACATTTAGGTGTATTAATTTATCAAAATGCAAACCGTTCAAGTAGCAGCGTATCTATATATATTATTGCAATATGTTAGGAAGTCTTTGAGCTTCAAAGTCTTGTTTTATTTTTCTCAATTTTTTGAATTTAAGAAATATAAAAATATAAATGTCATAAAGTAATTGGTTATCTAATTAATATGGTAGTGTTTTTTTTGAATTGCCACCGTTTTAATATGGAAACTTTAAAAGTTATTAAAGAAATAATATATTAAAACTAAATATATCATGGATTATTTGTAATCAATATAGTAACTAAATCTAACAATCTATTCAAATTCCTATAAGTAATGCTCTTTTCAAAGCAATTCAACTTTTTAAAATTTTCATATATTTGTATTTTTTTGTTGGTTAGATTTACCTAAACTTAATAAAGATGACATTAAGGAAAGTTAATAAGCTTATAAAATAATAATTAATGAAGAAGATAAATAATTTTATTTTGTCTATTATGATTTTTTTAGTGTATGTCGCAATATACTTAAGATCTTGTATATTGGCATAGGTATGGTTACATTTTAATGAAGTTACAACATATGATTCTTTAGATAATGGAAAAGGACATACGTATAAAAAAGGTTAATAATGTTTTATTACTAGGAACAAATTATGAATCACTAATTCATTTCACATTGTATGAATCTATTCGGTTATATTAAATAATTACTAAAAAAAATAGGAAAAAGATAAAACAAATACAAAATTTGACAAACTAACTTTTTATTAAATAGTTTTACAGACAAATATTATTCATGTATGGAATTAAAAGATTTACCTATATTTATTTTAATTAAATTATGGAAATTTAATTAATTTTCTTTCACTATTAATTTATATTTTCTCAAAAAATAAAGTGTAATAACATTGTTTTATTAATTTAAATGACTATTCTTGATAGATATTAGACATATGTCCACATCTTTTTTTATAATTTATATTTATTTCTTTTTAATTCTAAATATAACTCAATAAACAAATATATACTAAAAGAATAACTTTATAATTAATACATAAATGGTTTTTTTCTACATTCTTTCTCTTTATGACTATTATAGTAGTGAAAGTATTGTTAATATGTTTAGTCCAAAATACCTTCAAGATGGAAGTTATCTTATAAATGCTGTATTGTTTAATATTATATTTTAAAACTCTTTGTTTATAAAAAAATTATTTAAAAAATTATTTATGATTCTATGTTTGTGGTTCGTACATAGCACTGATCCATTGTTAGTGCACATATATACCTATACTATATAAACAGACTAAGGTCTGGTTAGTTTTGGTCTTTTACTCCATTGGAAGTGGAGGGGGAGCAACTCATTATTTTCAGGATGAGTCACCTTAAATTAATTACCATGTATAAAAAGGAAATGTGAAAGTTAGGGGGCCAAGACCCAGCCACAACCCCCGTTGCCTCCATCCCTGCGACCATTCATTTGTGTGCATATATACATTAGAGGAGGGAATTGTTACCGAATTTCTGGTCAAGGACCTTGACGAAGGGGGCAAGGCAATTGGTGGTACAGGAGGCATTGCTGATGATGGGCTCAGCCGGGTTGTAGGCGTCGGCATTGACGCCCACGACGTAGGTGGGTATGTCGCCTTTCCCTGGGGCGGTGATGAGCACCTTCTTGGCCCCTGCTTGTAGGTGCTTCCCTGCACCCTCCCGATCCACAAACACCCCCGTCCCTTCGATCACCAGATCAATGTCCATATCCCTGAACCATTATATAAACGACTCATTCACTGTAAGACACACAAACACACACACAAATGCATATACATATATATATATATATATATATATATATATATTCGTATCAATTAGGCTCCTCAAAACTAAAAAGAACAGGAAAGAAAAGGAAATGGAGTGGAGTGGGACATCTACTAGCAGATACAAAGAAAACACATTTGCAGAAAATATATACGAAATATACGGATAATTACTTCCAGGGGAGATTGATTGGGTTGCGATCGGAGACAACTTTAATGATCTTGCCGTCGACAGAGATAGCATCGTCGCCCACAGGCTTGACGTCGGCCTCAAAAATGCCGAGGGTGGAGTCATACTTGAGGAGGTGGGAGGCCTGCTTGACGCCTCCGGTGTCGTTGATGACTAGCACATCGAGAGGGGAGTCCTTCCTGCCGTGCCAACACCTCAAGAAGTTCCTTCCGATCCTCCCAAACCCATTGATGGCCACCTTCAGCTTCGCCTCCACTATTCCCCTCCTGTTGTTTCCTTCACTGCCCCTCTTCCCGCCAATCTATCAAAATCCATCATCACAATTCACATACAAAAACACTCAAAAACAAAAATCAGACCACCACCCATTACGATTTCGTGCATATAATTATTTGTTTTAAGAGCCGTATATTGATATATTTGGTAAGGGAAAGAAAGGAAATATGCAAATAAATAATTTTCTTGTAGTTGGTTACTTGAAAAAGAAAGAGGAAAAGAAAATATCATGAAATATAATGAGGTTTTATTATCTAACGCCACTTTTTGCCATAAAACATTACTATTATTTTGGTCCTCAAAATTTTAACGTCTTCATTCAACTTTAATATTTTATTTGTGCAATCATATTGCAGACGGGCAATACATATACTTTAAGTATTAAATCAATGTATTCCAATTCACCAACAAAAGTGACAAAAATATAATTATATTAAATTGTCTATAAGCCTGTGTATGTTAAATCTTAACTTAAAATTAAAATTCACTTAAAACTGTTGATGGTTTCCTCTCTCTCTCTCTCTCTCTCTCTCTCTCTCTCTCTCTCTATTTAGACTATCATTTTCTTAGTTTAATCCCCAAAATTAACTCATAGAGGAAGCACATAATATAACATTATAAATTTTGTCACCTCCATTTTTGGGCTAGATTGCCAAGTTCAAGTAACCAAAAGTTACTGAACCGTAGAATTTAATTTATTATTATTTCTAAGAATTGTTAACATTTAACTAAATAAGATAGAATATATAAGGAAAACCAATTATACTAACTTTTTTCTCTTTTTTGAAGTAATGTTTGGTATGGTTGTGAATATTTTGATTTCGTTTTTCATTTTTTAAACAAACTAATAAAAGGATGGAAAATATTATTGTTTTCTATCGTTTTTAATCTTGCATGAAAATAATTTTTGAGAGTTTAAAACTGTTTGTAAAAATATGGTTTTAATAGGATTTTTTAAAAGATAATTTACCGAATAAAATTTTCATATATTTGGAAAAACAAAACAAAAAATTCCAAAAGCTTCAAACAAGCAATCAATTGCACCAATTTAGTAATATTTTAAGTTCATGCCTCTCCGTCCATTTCTACTTTCTAGTTCCGAAATACGTAAGGATGCGATGACAAATAACGAGTGCTTTGAGGCACAGCCACAGGGTCCATTAAAAGTATAGTAGCACTCACGAGTCACGAATTAAGGGCGTGGTAACAATATTTATGTCTGGTTCTGCATCTAGCTAGCTGATTGATCCATGGGAATGATGGAATATCTAATTGTAATATCTCTCCGTGTGTGTATTTACGCAGTACATGGTAGCAACTGTCGGACCATGAGAAAGCACTACTCACAACAGAGGTTTGGAAGGCCACGAAAGAGAGTAAATTTTCGGGGGTCTTCCGAGCAAAGGGGAGGGAGGCTGAAGTGCTGCGGAGGCCAGCGAATTCGGAGAATCCTCTACTGTTGGCCTGCATATACACATCTATTCAAGCATCAGCCATTGTTATACACCTACTAACATCTAACAAAGTATCTCATTCAGCAGGAAAAAAAAATAGAGGTTGTCGAGTCCTTTTCTGCCAAATGACAAAAGAAAAAACTTCTCTAGCTATTAGTGACCTGGGGAGATGAATTGACCACGGAGAGAGCGGCCGATGCCATATGTGCCTTTTGACGTCAACCCCCGACCGGAGGTCAGTTCAAATTTACTAAGCAGCAGCAGTAGTGGCGGCAGCAGAGCAATTACAATTAGAAGAAGAGGTGGTACCGATGGAAAATGCGGGTGAGGAGAGATGGAAGTTTAGTTGGGAGAGTGTGAGGCCAGCATGGAGCGACATATCATCATTAGACACATATGAAGCCAGGGAGAGAGAGAAGAAGAGGATGAGATTATTGATAGCCTCTCGCTTAACGTATGGCTGTGGTTTGCCTTTTATCCTCCCACGTTCATTATCTCCATCCACCCGGCCGTATCCCTTACGAGTCCCGTTCCTCTAAAGTCACTGTATACAGTAAAATATAAAGTGGTCACCAAAAAAAATTGTCGTCAAGCCATCCACATCCTAGACTCTAATCAAATAAGCCGCCGTTTAAATTGATGCCGTTTTCTTTTTTGACTTTTCTTTTCTAAACAAGAAAAACAAAAATAGTTTGAAGAAATGACAAACAAAGAGACCAAAAAATAGGAAAGTAAACCTAATTCAAAGTTCTCCTCGCAACAAAATGGAAGATAGAGACATCACATCGAAATTCTGTAAAAACGAGAGAAAAGTTCAAATAATATGGTAAAAGAAGTCTTCTCATCACAGTGGTGTTGCTAATTGCATCAGTGATTCCTTTGCATTTCTTACATTACATTTTTGTCAACTCTATATAATTCATGTCATGGCATTGGAAGAAATTAATAAATTATTTTGATTTTTAATGTTGGTATCAGAGGAAAATAGAAGTAATTGAGGCCAATTTGTTGAGAAATTTTCAGATCCAAATAAAGCATTACACTGGCTAGAAAATATGATTTTCAGGGCAAGGAACCACAAAAACGACAGTTAGTTTCAAAATGGCCTATGTCTATATGAAAACCTATTTTTGCATGGGTGAGATTGTAGATCTGAAACTGTTCCAACAAGATAAAGGTATGCAATGCAAGGTTCTGTATGGTTTTGTAAACGATGCGAATTGTGAGGAAATCAGGAAGGGAGGTTGAGAAGTTGTGGACAAGTTTTCTTATGGATTATTGCAATCCTAAGTAGGACCTTAATTATAGAACAATTATGAAAGTTTTCTTCTTGTTTAATGATTCTTTGTTGTCCCTCGATTCTTGTAATAAGTAACTCCTATTTTGCCAACCAAACTCCATTTTACCAACAAAGGTTGGTTCTAGAACAATTATATCTTGTCTGATAAAACCTGTCAAGAACTCATGAAAAATTAATTAAAAGCTTTATGAGATCGACAAAATTCAGAGTTAAGTAGCAATAATTGGAGGAAGAAGACAAAAGAAAATGTCAAAAAGAAAATGAGAGAGAGAGAGAGAGAGAGGAAAAAGTTGCGACCAAGATGGAATGCAAAGAGATCTGTGGAAAAAAAATGGGAGGTTTCCTATTTAAAATAAGAAGTGAAAATAGTTACTAATTAATAATATAACAGACATCAACCTTCCGTTTAGCTAGTAAAAAAACCATTAACAACACACTGCTGACGTGTTTATTCTTAACTACACAAATTGACCTTAAGAGGATCTGCTGCTTCGACGTGGGGTTGGGCATGGGTTTTTGCATTGTAGTGAACCATGATAAGCCTTTTGTCATTTTAAAACATGTTACACTCGTCAGATTTTCTCACCGTAATTTCTTATCTATAATAGACAAGCACGTGGAGTGACAAAAGTGACATGACAAAAAAAGAAAAGAATGTTAATGAAAACTTTTCATGTTTTACTTCCACACCAAAAAAGATTGGACACATTAAAGGCTCTTCGCACTCGTTTATATGCCTATTACCATTCCAATATACTCTCAATGTGCCCCATCTGCCGCATCCATGTGGTGTGTTTGCCCTATTCAAAAGTGAAGACACAGTGTATTTTTTGCCAAATCAACTAATGGGTGATAAATCTGAATGTGTTAGGTGTTGGGATTGCAGAATGTTTCACGATCCAGTTATAGTGCATACGCATAATATAAAAAGTTATGATCTGATTAGCAGAGACTAATCTATATGATTAGAATCATACTTTCAATATCTTTAGTTTGATCCCGAATAGCAGCACGTATGAACTTCAAAATCCTTCCGCTTTGATTTCGAATAGCAAACAATAGCAACAAGCACAAATCAACTATTTAAACTCAACTTTCGAACTTCTGCTATATCCCTCGTACACACCTTACTCTAGTGAGAGTGGACTCATAGTTGCTAGGGTTTCTCTTTTTCACAAAAACATGTATCTCTCAATTATAAGCAAGTGTAATCCTAACTGCTTTTAGAGTGCGTATATATAGAGACTACAGCAGGGATTATAGGATTAGTATAACTAGGGCTTCCTACTAAAATAAGGATTCCTAATCCAATCAGGAATAATCCCTATTTACGTAAATAATTTATACCACTAACGAACTCTAATTGCACTCCTGGTCATACTAAAAATTATATTTCGAGCTCTACATTATTAAATGCTTATTTATCTCCCCACGTTAAGATCACATATACTCTTCTATTAAATTAAATTACTAATAATTAAATTTAATAAACTTATTTAATTTCTTGAGATATTCCACTTAACTTATTTGATATGTCGTACTCATAATCTATTTGTAGGGGTTGACATAATCAAAATTTATAAACTTCCTTAAAGGGGTATCATCAATCCCTATACCGGGATATGGATTCCATCAATAATTAATATTCACCATACACGTAATGTTATTATCCAACTCACTGAGTTTATTAACTCACAAAGAATCTTACTCTTCTGTGAATCAAAACAATAAATATTAAATGCACGTATCTATTTATTATATTAGGATTAAGAGTATAAACACTTATAATAATCATGAGGTAGTAATTATTTTATATAATCATTATAAAAATAATTACCTTAACATGGTCTTGTTCAATACACACAAAGTATACTAGTGGAAAGAGTTGGAATTATACAGTTTTCTATAGTCAAGACAGACCTATTAAAATCTTGTACTACAGTCCTACTAATGGTGTGTTTAATTCCATCTAAGACTATGAATGATAAGCTTATATTCCATAAGAACCGATGATATGATTTTCCGTGTGTAAGCCGTACTCTACACACTAAATCATCTACTATGTAGAATAAGAGACAAACATGTACAATCATCAAATATATAATGTAAGACAAACATTGCTCATACAGATTCTCATTAAAATAGAATAAT
Organism: Euryodendron excelsum; assembly: GCA_033060915.1. Classification (NCBI taxonomy): domain Eukaryota; kingdom Viridiplantae; phylum Streptophyta; class Magnoliopsida; order Ericales; family Pentaphylacaceae; genus Euryodendron; species Euryodendron excelsum. Next base: position 20,929 of record CM065381.1, on the reverse strand, counting down.
TAATTTATTAATAAATACTAAAGCCATTACACAAAGTATATCTTTTAGTATAAATCCCTAACAATCTCTCACCTAGACTCAAAGTTATGCAATAATCCTTTGCATTTCTTACATTACATTTTTGTCAACTCTATATAATTCATGTCATGGCATTGGAAGAAATTAATAAATTATTTTGATTTTTAATGTTGGTATCAGAGGAAAATAGAAGTAATTGAGGCCAATTTGTTGAGAAATTTTCAGATCCAAATAAAGCATTACACTGGCTAGAAAATATGATTTTCAGGGCAAGGAACCACAAAAACGACAGTTAGTTTCAAAATGGCCTATGTCTATATGAAAACCTATTTTTGCATGGGTGAGATTGTAGATCTGAAACTGTTCCAACAAGATAAAGGTATGCAATGCAAGGTTCTGTATGGTTTTGTAAACGATGCGAATTGTGAGGAAATCAGGAAGGGAGGTTGAGAAGTTGTGGACAAGTTTTCTTATGGATTATTGCAATCCTAAGTAGGACCTTAATTATAGAACAATTATGAAAGTTTTCTTCTTGTTTAATGATTCTTTGTTGTCCCTCGATTCTTGTAATAAGTAACTCCTATTTTGCCAACCAAACTCCATTTTACCAACAAAGGTTGGTTCTAGAACAATTATATCTTGTCTGATAAAACCTGTCAAGAACTCATGAAAAATTAATTAAAAGCTTTATGAGATCGACAAAATTCAGAGTTAAGTAGCAATAATTGGAGGAAGAAGACAAAAGAAAATGTCAAAAAGAAAATGAGAGAGAGAGAGAGAGAGAGGAAAAAGTTGCGACCAAGATGGAATGCAAAGAGATCTGTGGAAAAAAAATGGGAGGTTTCCTATTTAAAATAAGAAGTGAAAATAGTTACTAATTAATAATATAACAGACATCAACCTTCCGTTTA
>CM065381.1:5000-15000 GCA_033060915.1 Euryodendron excelsum | reverse complement strand
GGAATACGCGGTTGAATTAGGAAGGTCTGATTTAAATTTGAAAAATTTGATTTTAGAAAGTTGGATTTAGGAAAAGTTCGAATTAGAAAAGGAAAGATTCGAATTAGAAAAGGAAAAATTCGAATTAGAAAAGTTGGATTTTAAGAAAGATTTTGAAAAGAAATTTGATTTGATTTGAAAAACTTGACTTGGAATAGATTTAGAAAAGTTAGGGTTTAGGAAAAATTGGACTTTGGAAAGCTTTAGAATTTTGAAAAGTTTGAACTTAGGAAAGTTCCATTTTAGGAAAGTGCCAAATTAGGAAAATTTTGGATTTAGAAAGTTCCAGCTTAAGAAAGTTTTGAATTTAGAAAACTTTGAAATCTAGAAAAGTTTTGGTTTTGGAAAGATTTCAATCTAAGAAAGATTTGGAATTGGGAAAGTTTGATTTAAGAAAGATTTAGAAAGTTTAGAAATTAGGAAATGTTTAAATTTAGAAAGATTGGAAAGTTTGAAATTTGAAAAAGTTTGACATTAGAAAAGTTTAGAATCAGGAAATGATTGAATTAAGAAATATTTAATTTCTATTTCCAAAAAGAGATGATTTGATTTCGATTTGATTTGGTTTCCTAAGTTGGAAGACTAGATTTGACATGAAATTGGAAATGATGAGATTTGGAAAATCTGGATTTAGAAAATATGATTTGACATGAAAAAAAAGGTTTAGGAAACCTAAGAGTTCGACGTAGAAAATAGAATTTTGGAAAGCTATGATTGGATGTGACAAAGGAAAGTGGAAATTAGGGTTTCCTAATCATTGGTTTTAGGGATTGATTTGGACTCCAAGAAAAAGACATTTTGGGAAAGTAAATATTTTGAAGGAAGTTTTTAGAAAGGAAACTTGAAGAGTGTTTTTAGAGAATAGAACTTTTGAAGAGAGTTTTTGGAAAGGAGTTTGAAAAGAAGTTTTGGAAAACAAACTTTTGGAAAGAAAATTTTTAGGAAGGAGATTTTTTGAAAAGTGATTTGGAAAGATAATGGAATATGGACTTTTACAAGTTTAAAAAAATATCTCACTTTCCTAAAATGATTTTAACCATAGAAAGATTAGAACTATTCTAGGATTGTGGTTTTGAAAATAACAAAGTTTTGAAAATATGGACCATATTGGTCTCATTAAATATAACACTTTCCTAAAGCAACCCTAACCATGAAATGGCTAGAATCACCTTAGAATTGTGATTTTGATAAAAACAATATAGGGTTAATACTCAAAACTTATGTAACACTTTCCTAAAACAACCCTAACCATAAAGTGGTTAGAATCATCTTAAGATTGTGATTTTTGAAAACAAGTTTGGAAAAAGAAAATTTAATGCAAGTTTTGAAAAAGATTTTTTATGCAAGTTTTTGAAAATAAGTTTAGAAAATGATTTTGAAAAGATGTATGAGTATGAAATACATAATGCAAGTAGGGTCGTGAACATACAAGATTTAAGCTTCACCACATAATCAATGGGGTTGAATCCACATGATCTAAGGTCGAATTAGAGGAAAGCCCCCGACACGGTGACTTTCAACCATTCTTCCTACACATGAATCGGGAATTCCCTTATTTCAAGCATGCAAAAAAGGGAGAGAAGAAAATAGGGGATTAAAATAGAAGAAAACCTACATGGGTTAGGAGAGAGAAGAGAGAAGGGGAGAAATCGCATAAACGTAAATAGAAAACAACCTTTGTGTTTGTTGCGCCCCGATTTTTTGCATTCGAAAAAGACAAGTGAGAAAAACACAATACTCTCTCGTTAGAACTCATCCTTTTAGAAAGATAAGTGCGATTAGGTTTGAATTGAAAATTTGATTTGAATAAAGGGCTTTTGAAAAACAGTTGGAGTCGCCACCTAATTTGATTAAGGTGAGTTAGGTCACCTAAAACTAAGCACAATCCGAAGATTACACTTAGGATTTTTGAAAACAATTTTGAAAACTTCCTTAAGAGAGGGTTTTTAAGAAAAGAGGTTGTTTGGTAACCTTTGAAAAAATTTAAGCCCTTTTTTGAAAATAACTCCATTTGGTCTTTGAAAACAGTGATCTAGGTTCGGAGGTTGGTCACGTGTAGGGAAGACGCACTAAGCCATCACCCTACCCCACCCTTGTAGTACCTACATGTCTATTCACTCTAGGTTCACTCATTAGAGTCTTCGATTAATAAAAGTCTAATACTATCCACTTTAGAAAATAATTTTAGAAAGAAATTGACACGATGCATGATATACAAGTACAAGAAAAGACTTTGATTTTGAAAATAGATTTGAAAAGAACTTGATTTGATTTGAAAAGATAGATTTGATTTTGAAAGAAAGTTTTAGAAATTGGAAATAGAGATTTGAAAATAGATTTTTGGAATTGGAAGTTTGAAAATAGTTATAGAATTAGAAACTTGAAAAAGATTGTTGTCGCGCCCAGATTTTTCGCACTCGAGGAATACTCACCCAAGCGGGAAAAACACTGTACTCTCTCGTTAGAACTCACCCTCCTAAAAGAATGAGTGCGACTAGATTTAAATTAAAAAATTGATTTGAATAAAGGGCTTTTGAAAAAGATTCGGAGTCGCCACCTAACTTGATTAAGGTGAGTTAGGTCACCTAAAAACTAAGCATAATCCAAAAACTACACTTAGGGTTTTTGAAAAACAATTTTGAAAATATCCTCAAGAGAGGGTTTTTTAGGAAAACAGGTTGTTTGGCAACCTTTGGAAAACATTTAGCCCTTTTTGAAAAATAACTCCTTTTTGGTCTTTGAAATTAGTGATCTAGGTTCGGAGGTTGGTTACGTGTAGGGGGAACGCACTAAGCTATCACCCTACCCCGCCCTTTCGGTACCTACATGTCAATCTACCCTAGATTCACCTATGAGAGTCTTCAATTAACTATAGTTCAACCCTATTTACTTTGAAAAACAAATGTTTGAAAAATATGATGCATGATATGCAAGTGCAAGATGAGAGAATGGGAAAATAGAAATTGATTTGAAAAGAAATTGATTTGATTTGAAAATAGATTTGAAGAAATAGAATTGAAATTGAAAAGTTTAAAAATTGAAAGTAGAAGTTTGAAAATAGAAATTTTGGAATTTTGAAAATAGATTGGAATGTGAGATTTGAAAAGATTTTGGAAACCGCACCCATGAGGGTGGAATTGAAAGTTTGAAAAGTATTGTGACCGCACCTATGAAGGTTGCCTACGTATCCCTTTGGGGGAATCAGGTCAGTCGTAGTTCGGATAAGAGTCCGATTGAAAATAGAAGAGTGGATTTGAAGAAGGAGATTGAATTGGAAATTGAATTCGATTTGGAATTGGAAGAGGAGATTGGAAATCGAAATTGAGAAAATTGGACTTTGATTTGAAAAGATAGATTTGGACTTGCTTTGAAAAAGAGAAAGATGAAGGTTTAGGAAACCTAAACTTAGGAAAAGCTTGACTCGACTTGGAAGGTTTAGGAGATTAGGAAAGGTTGGATTTAGGAAATGTTTGAATTAGGAAATGTTCAATTTAGGAAAGTTTCGAATTAGAAAAGTTTCATTTTTGGAAAGTTTTGAAATTAAGAAAGTTTTAGGTTTAGGAAAGTTTTGAAATTGGAAAGTTTCGAGTTTAGAAAGTTTTCGAAAAAGGAAAGGTTTTCAGATTAGGAAAGTTCCCAAATTAGGAAAGTTTTGAAAATCGGAAAGTTTTGAATTTAGAAATGTTTTGAAAAAAAGGAAGTTTTGAATTTGGAAAGCTTTGAAAATAAGGAAGTTTTGAAAATAAGAAAATTTCGTTTTAGGAAAGGTTCGAAAAAGGAAAGTTTTCAGCTTAGGAAGTGTTTGAATTAAGAAAGTTTCAACTTAAGAAAGTCTTAAATTAAGAAAGTTTTGAGTTTAGAAAAGTCTTAGATTTGGAAAGATTTGAAGTTTAAGAGAGTTTAGAATTTAGAAAGTTTTAGGTTTAGAAAAATTCAACTTAAGAAAGTTTCAAATTTAGAAAGTTTTGAATTTAGGAAGCTTAGAATTTTAGAAAGATTTGAAATTAGAAAGTTTAGGATTTAGAAAGTTTTAGAGTTTGAATTTTAGAAAGTCTTGAAATTAGGAAATGTTTGAATTTAGGAAAGGTTTGAAAGCTTATATTTGAAAAGTTAAGATTTGAAAAGAGGGTAGAATTAGGAAAGGGTTGGATTAGGAAAGATTTTTATGTTCAAGTTTTGGAAACTTAAGATTTAGGAAAGTGAAAGTTTAGGAAGGATTCGAATTTAGGAAAAATTTGGATTTTGAAACTTAAGGAAAGATTTGAAGTTTAGGTTTAGGAAACTTATGGTTTAGGAAGGTATTGAATTAGGAAAGGTTTGGATTAAGAAGGGATTGGATTTGGTTTCTAAAAGAGAAAGGTTAGATTTTATTTCCAAAAACGGAGAACGGGATCTAGTTTCCTAAACGGGGAGATTGGATTTGGAAAGGGTTTGAAAAGGGAGATTCTAGAAACCCTAGTTTTGGAAGTGTGGAATTTTGACATAGAAAAGAGGTTTTGGAAACATATATAGTTCGGATATGAAAACAAGAGGTTTTGAAAACCTAGGTTTGGGGCAAAATTTGAAAATCATGCTTTTGGAAAGAAAATTTAGGGTTTCCTAATTGTGGGTTCTAGGGCTTGACTTGGGCTTCTTAAGGAAAGAGTTTTTGGAAAGTGCATTTTTGGAAACGAAGGTTTTCTAGAAGGGAATCCTAGGGAGGAGTTTTTGGAAAGTGAATTTGGAGAGGGATTTTTTGGAAAAAGATTTTAGGAAAGAGGGAGTTTTGGAAAGTGTGTTTTTAGAAATGTGTTTTTTGGAAAGAAGATCCTAGAGGAGAGTTTCTAGAAGAAAAATTTTGGGAAGAGAGTTTTTAGAAAGATTTTTGGAGAGAGTTCTTAGGAAGGTGAATTTAGAGAGTGTTTTTAGAGGGTAAATTTTGAGGAAAAGATTTTGGAGAGAGAATTTTGAAAAAGAGAGTTTTAAAAAAATAGGTTTTGGAAGGGAGTTTTTGAAAACGATTTTGAAAATGAGTGTTTTAGGAAAGTATGTTGAAAAAGAGATTTTTAGGAAGAGATTTCTGAAGAGAGAGAGTTTTTAGAAAGATTAAAAACATCTTACGTTCCCAAAGCAATTCCAGCCATAAGAGGACTAGAACCACTTTAAGAAAGTGGTTTTGAAAACAAGGTTTGAAAATATAGACCTAAAGGTCACTTTTAATATAACACTTTCCTAAAGCAACCCTAGCCATGGAAAGGCTAGAATCACCCTAGGATTGTGATTTTAAAAACATGTTTTTGAGAAAGAGCTTTTGATGCAATTTTGATAACAAGTTTGAAAACGATTTTTTAAAACAACTTTTTGAAAACGAATTTTAGAAGATGCAAGACTATGATATGCACAATGTAATTTGGGATCGTGAACATACAAGGCTAAGGCTTCACCACATAATCAAGGGGGGTCGGACCCACGTGGTCTTTGGTTAGACTAGAAGAAAGCCCCCGGCACGGTGACTCTCCAATAGTCCAATCCTACATATGGACCGGGAATCCCCTTGTTTTAAGCATGCAAAGAAAGGGGGGAAAAGAGATGGGGGATTAAAATAGAGAAAACCCAAGTGGGTTGGAGAGAGAAGAGAGAGGGGAGAAGTGCAAAAAATTAAAGAGGGAGCCTACCTTGTATCTTGTTTATTTTGCGCGCCGTGCAGTCTTCGGTCTTCGGTCTTGATCTTCACCCTCAGTCTTCAAGGATTGTCTTCAAGCTTTGAATGGCTGTTCTTCAAGTCTTCGGAGAGTAGTTGAAGGCTAGTGTATGAGTGTATGGGGGAGTGTATGAGTGTATAGGAGGCTAGGGTTTGTGTATGATGGCTAGGGTTTAGTGTAAGGTGGCTAGGGTTTGGAGAACCTAAGGAAACTAGGGTTTTTGGAGGTGCTCGAGCTCTGTATATCGAATTGTGTGATTTCTAGGTTAAGTTTTCAGACCCCTTTCACGTTGAACGAGATTCTGTATTTATAGAGGGAAGACGAACCTGGCGCCTGTTGTAGTGGTGCTAGGCCAAATTATACACTGGCGCCACTAGTAGTGGCGCCAGGCCATTTTTTGGCTTGGCGCCACTACTAGTGGCCCCAGCCATTTAGGAAATAACTAAGGTCGGCAAGCAACGTATCTTTGACTAGATTTGGGCGCCTGTACTAGTGACTACCATGCAATTTTTAGCCTGGCTTCATTAGGAGTGACTCCGGAAAGTCCGGGAATGATTTGAAGGAGCCGGGAATGACCCGGAAGGCCGGAAAGAAGCAGGAATACTCAAAATAGTGTCCTGGAGGTATTTGACTTGAAAAATGAAGATAAGGTGAGTCGGAAAGGTTGATCGGGCCTTTAGGGGCAAAACGGTCAATCGGACTAGGAAACTGCCGGGGTGAACCCGGATTGTCCCGGAAAAAGACTTGGGATCTAAAAACATTATTTAGACTGTTCCCAGAGGTTGTCGGTTTGATTCCCAGGGCCGGCGTGGTCGGAAATGGAGACCGGCCCACCAGGGGCAAAACGGTCATTTTGTATCTGGTTTGCCGGAACTGACTCGGAATGGTCCGGAAAGGTAAAGGAAGGTCGAGAACACTATAAAAAGTATTCTCGGGACATTACCGGTTTGATACCTAGAGCCGGTGTGGTCGAAAAAGGAGACCGGCCCTCTAGGGGCAAAATGGTCATTTTGTACTGGGTTGGCCGGAACTAACTCGGAATGGTCCGGAAAGGTAAAGGAAGGTCGAGAACACTATAAAACGTATTCTCGGGACATTACCGGTTTGATACCCAGAGCCGGTGTGGTTCCCGGGGCATCCAGATGCCTAGGGGCAAAATAGTCATCTTGACCAAAAAGTCTCGAAAAAGGTCCTAAGGGTAGTCTAGTTATTTTTCACCGAAGTGAGCTAACAAACATGGGTATTGACCTAGGTTTTGAGTGTTTCCGCCACTCGGACGGGATTGAGTATTTCCGCTACTCGGACGGGGTTGAGTATTTTCGCTACTCGGACGGGGTTGAGTATTTTCGCTACTTGGACGGGGTTGACGATTTGAGAGTATTTCCGCTACTCTAACGGCTCTGCGAGTATTTCCGCTACTCTAATGGTTCTGTGAGTATTTCCGCTACTCTAACGGCTCTGCGAGTATTTCCGCTACTCTAACGGTTCTGTGAGTATTTCCGCTACTCTAACGGCTCTGCGAGTATTTCCGCTACTCTAACGGTTCTGTGAGTATTTCCGCTACTCTAACGGCTCTGTGAGTATTTCTGCTACTCTAACGGTTGTGTGAGTAGTTTTGCTACTCGGACGGTTCTGTGAGTATTTTCGCTACTCTAACGGTTCTGTGAGTAGTTTTGCTACTCGGACCGTCTCGAGGAATAAACTGTCTCGAGAGAGGGATTGAAATTGGAATAAGAAAGGACAATGCCCCTAAGGGCATTTTGGTCATTTTGCCTTTATTTGGGCCTGACAGGCCCGCGAAGCGATAGAAAGACAGAATTTGGACTAGAGGATTGGTTTCGATTGGAATATGTCCATAATGACTTGACAACAAGTCTGGACGGAGTGTAGACTGCCGAGCGGTCAAAAATGGGGTGCTTACAGTTGTGACCGCATTCATGAGGGCTGCCTACGTATCCTTTTATGGGAATCAGTTCAGTTGTAGTTCGGACAAGAGTCCGATAGAAAATTTGATTTGGAAAAGAGGTTTGATTTGAAAAAGGGTTTGATTTGAACTTTGAATAGAAGATTTGAAATTGAACTTGGAATTGACTTTGATTTGAAATTGAACTTGAGGATTTGAAGTTGATTTTGGTTTGAAAAGATAGAACTTGGAAGAAGAACTTGGACTTGATTTGGAAAGATTGAGATTTGAAAACATTTTGACTTGAATTGAAGTTTAAAAAACCATCTCGGTTTAGAAAAGAATTTTTGGAGAAGAGTTGGAAGCTTCTTAACTTTAGGGTTAGGGTCGAATTAGGGTTTAGACATCCTAGGACTTAGGATAACCTAGGGTTGAAGCATATCATTGAATTGAATTTGACTTGAACTTAAGAAGCTTGATTTTGAAAAGTTTGGTTTTAGAAAATCTAGACTTAGGAAAGACTTGAGGTTTAAGAAAGATTTAATTGGAAAGTTTGATTTAGAAAACATGAAGAGTTGGAGTGTAGGAAAGATTGAATTTAGAAAATCTTAAAATTAGGAAAGTTTCAAAATAGGGAAGTTCCGTTTTAGGAAAGTTTCATTTTAAAAAAGTTTTGAATTAGGAGAGTTTAAAATAGAAAAGGTTTTGAAATTGGAAAGTTTTGAATTTAGAAAGTTTCAACTTAAGAAAATTTCAAATTTGGAAAGTTTCCTTGTTAAGAAAGATTTGATTTGGTTTGAAAAAGATTTAAAATTTGAAAAGTTTTAGAATTAAGAAAAGTTTGGGTTTAGAAAGATCAAGAAGCTTAAAGTTTAAGGAAAGATTTGAAAGTTTAAGTTTTGGAAACTTAAGATTTAGGAAGGTATGAGATTAGGAAGGATTGAAATTAAGAAATATTTGGATTAGGAAGGATTTGATTTCTATTAAAAGATTGGATTTTATTTTCAAAAAGAGATGATTTGATGTTGTTTCAAAAAAAGGAGGATTTGATTTAGTTTGAAAAACGAAAGATTTGATCTAGTTTCAAAAAACGGAAGATTTGATTTGACATAGAATTGAAAAGGTGGAGTTGTGAAAATCTTAGATTTGGAAGGATATTGATTTGCTATGAAAAATAGGATTTGGAAATCCATAGATTTTGGTATGAAAATAAGGTTTCAGAAATCTAAGATTTGATATAGAAAATAGAGATTTTGAAAATCTATATTTTGAGGTAAGATTAGAAATAACGTTTTAGAAGAGAAAATTAGGATTTTCTAATCATGGCTTTAGGGTTTGACTTGAACTCCAAGAAAAATGAATTTTGAAAAATAGATCTTTTGGAAAGAAAGATTTTTAGGAAAGAGATTTTTGGAAAGAGTTTTTCGGAAAGCAAGTTTGAAAAGAAATTTTTGAGAAGACTTAAAAAGAGGTTTTGGAAAGTAAGTTTGAAAAGCAAAGGAAACTTTTCCAAATTTGAAACTTTTTTAAGTTGAAACTTTCTAAATTCAAAACTTTCTAATTTCGAAATTTTCCTACTTCAAAACTTTCTTAAAATGAAAATTTCCTAAAATGAAACTTTTCTATTTTGAAACTTTCCTAAATTTGAGATTTTCTAAATCCAATCTTTCTTAAACTCCAACTTTCCAAATCTTTCAAGTCCAACATATTGGGAATTTATACTAAAAGACATGCTTTGTGTGATGGCTTTAGTATTTATTAATAAATTGGTTATTCCATTTTAATGAGAATCTATGTGAGAAATGTTTGCATTGCGTTATTTGTTTAATGATTATGCATGTGTCTCTTATTCTATATAGTAGATGATTTGGTGTGTAGAGTACGACTTACACACGGAAGGTCAGATCATCGGTTCTTATGGAATATAAGTTTATCGTTCACAGTCTTAGATGAAAATGGATACACCATCAGTAAGACTATAGTACAAGGTTTTAATAGGTCTGTCTTAACTATGGGGAACGGTATAGTTCCAACTCCTTGCACTAGTACACTTAGTGTGTATTGAACAGAATCGTGTTGAGGTAATTGTTTTTATACTGACTATATAAAATAATTAATACCTCATGATTATTATGAGTGTTTATGTTCTTAATCCTAATATAATAAATAGACATGTGCATGTAGTATTTATTGTTTTGATTCACAGAAGAGTGAGATTCTTTGTGGATCAATAAACTCAGTGAGTTGGACAATAACATTACGTGTATGGTGAATATTTATTATTGATGGAATCCACATCCCCGTATAGGAATTGATGATACCCCATTGAGGAAGCTTGCAAGTTTTGATTATGTCAAACCCTGCAGGTGGATTATGA
>CM065380.1:51662500-51667500 GCA_033060915.1 Euryodendron excelsum | reverse complement strand
CGTTCCGAGCTAGTTTGGGGGTTTTAGAACCCCAATGGCTTGAAAAACAAGTTATTCTAAAAAAAGATAAGAAAAAAAGAAGAAAAAAGAGTTATTTCTCTCAAACTAGGACTTCGGCGACTGTGCCATTTGTTCCTACACATCATTCATGCTTAAATCTTATTACACGTCAAGTTTGACAGAGTTTCTAGCTGATTTAGGGGTTTTAGTATCCAAACAACTAGAAAAACACGTTATTCTAAAAAAAGCTAAGGAAAAGAGAAAAAAAAAAGTGTTACATCTCTCAAACCGAGACTCTTGCGACCATGTCGTTCATTCCCACACATGACTTATGCCTAAATCTTATTATGTGTTGAGTTTAACAGAGTTCTGAGCTGGTTTGGAGGTTTTAGTATCCAAACGACTAAAAACATTGTGTTTTTAAAAAAGATAAGTGAAACAAAGTGACAACTCTCACCTCAGGAGTCCAGCGACCATGCCATTTATTCCCACACATCACTCGTGCCGAGACCTTCCTTCGTGTCAAGTTTGACGGACTTCCGAGACCATTTCAGAATTTTAATACCCAAGCGGCTCAAAAAATAATTTTTTAAAAAAAAAAATTAAGTAAAAAAAAGTGACAACTCTCACCCAGGGAGTTCGGCGACCGCGCTGTTTGTTCCCACACATCACTCGTGCTTAGGCCTTCCTATGTGTCAAGTTTGACGGACTTCTGAGGCCATTTTGAGATTTTAGTAACCAAAGGACTCGAAAAACATTGTTTTTTTTAAAAGGTTAAGTGAAAAAAGTGATAACTCTCACCTTGAGAGTCCAGCAACCGCGCCGTTTGTTCCTACACATCACTCATACCTAGACCTTCCTATATGTAAAGTTTGACGAACTTCCAAAATTGTTTCGGGATTTCAGTACTCAAACGGCTCGAAAAACATTGTTTTTTTTAAAAAGTTATGTGAAAAAAAGTGACAACTATAAGAAAGAAGTCCAAGAAATGCAAATGTCAAGAGCTCTATTGAGCATATTGTCACGCCCCGGTTTTTGGGTGTCCAAGGTCCTTTCGGCTCGGAGACCCTAAAGCACGGAACTCTGTCACTAGAACTCATCCTCCTAGAAGAACAAGTGTGACTAGGTTAGAAAATTGGTTTGACTAAGGGCTTTTTTAGAAAAATAGAAGTCGCCACCTAACTTGATTAAGGTGAGTTAGGGCACCTAAAACTAAACGTTAATCCAAAGATTAAACTTAGGGTTTTTGGAAAAAGTTTTTGAAAACTCCCTCAAGAGAGGGTTTTTAAGAAAATAGGTTGTTTGGCAACCTTTGGAAAGATTTAAGCCCTTTTGAAAAATGACTCCATTTTGATCTTTTGAAAATAGAAATCTATGGTTCGGGGGTTGGTTACGTGTAGGAAAGACATCCTAAGATCATCACCCTATCCCACCCTTTCGATACTTACATGTCTAATCACCCCTTATTCACTCACTAGAATAAACGGTTACCATTGTCCACTTAATATCTACTTTAGAATTTTGAAAACGGAGTCAAGTCATCACTTTTCGGATGATTGATGCATGATGCAAGTTTTTGGCAGAAGTTTGAAAATAATAAGGGTTTTAAAAGAGTTTGGAATAAGAACTTTGAATTGATTAGAATTTTTGAAAAAGGGATTGGAGTTGGAATAAAAATTATGACCGCACTATTTTAGGTTGCTTACGTATCTAATTTGGCGAGAATCAGGTCAATCGTAGTTCGGGTAAGAGTCCGATGGAAAATAGGCGTATTAGGGCCTTTGGGAGGTTTGAAGACACTTTGGGGTCTTTAGAAAAGTTTAAGATACTTTGAGGTCTTTGGAAAAGTTTAAGACACTTTGTGGTCTTTGAGAAGGTTTAAGACACTTTGTGGTCTTGGAAAGGTTTAAGACACTTTGTGGTCTTGGAAGTTGAAGACTCTTTGTGGTCTCGGAAGTTTTGACTTGAAATTGGATGGTGGAGTATTTTGAAAATATTTTTGGATCAACTTAAGGAAGTTTTGGAAAAAATGTTTTGGCATGACTCAAGAGAACTTCAGAGTGTTTTTTAAGTCTTGTTTTGAAAACCTTGAAGGCTTGTTTTGATGAATTAATTTTTGAAAGTGGTTTTTGAAAATGGCTAAGGGTTTAGAATCCTAATATGGACAACCTTAGAGGTTGTTCTTGATTTATCACTTATCCTTGGAATCCCTAACCATGAGACGGCCAAGGATACCTTAAGTTTATGACCTTTTGAAAGCATTTTTGGAAATGTTTTGAAGATGAAGTGTAGGAACATTCGAAGAATTTATGGAGTTGAATTTTTAAAATCATGAGAGTAGGGGGTTTTGGAAAAATAGGTTATGAGAATAGTTTAAAATTGAATGGTCATTTAGAAAATGGTTCAAGAGTTGGAACCTTGAAGTGTACTAACCTAGGTTGGGTTGGCCTAGGGTTAGGTGTAACCCAAGGTTAATTAACTTGGGTTAGGGTAACCTAGGATTACGATGACTTATGGTTGGTCAACTAGGGTCTAATTAACCTAGGATTGGACAACTAGGGTCAAGTTAACCTAGGGTTGGTCAACTAGGATTAAGTTAACCTATGGTTAGTGAACTAGGGTCGAGTTAACCTAGGGTTAGTGAACTATGGTCAAGTTAACCTAGGGTTAGACAACTAGGGTCAAGTTAACCTAGTTAGATTGGAGAATGGTTTTGAAAGTTGTTTTGATGCATTCTTGGAAAAAGTTTTGAAAACAAAACATGACATGCAATGGACTTTGGTTGGCAATCTTTTTGAGGATCATTTCCATGAAAATTTTGACTCTAGTCAAGAGTATGGTTTGTATGATTGGTGTTTGAAAACCATTCCAAGGAATGTTTTCTCAATGGCCATTATAACCTTTATCTTGACAAGAGTGGAGGTTTCAAAAATAAACATAATAATGGCAATTTTTGAAAAATCATTTTTGATGCAAAGATGGAGATAATGCATTTTTTAAAATCATCCTTTGAGAAGGATTTTGAAAACTACTTTTCAAGGGGACTATTCCATCAAGAGAGGGTTCATATGGCCAAACAAAAGGGAGACCACTCAAGAGAGGGTTCCATGGAGCCATTCTAACCACTACACTTAAAAGAATGAAAATCTTGAAAATTAGAGAATTAGAAAGCAACCCTTATACAAATTAAAATGCAATGATGCCAAAATGAGAGTTAGGGGGTTAGTAGGGGCTCTTCTAAGGCATAATTCTAAAATCTCATCCTAAACTTCAAGGGGCCAACTCTTGGAACAATTTTTGAAAGAAATGTAGAACTTGGAAATGGCATAAAATTAAGAGCAATGTAAGTATTGTGGAATATGGCAATAAGCATAAAATGAAGCCAAGCATACAAGACATGATCAAAATAGTAATATGCAAGGGGTCATGATTCACATACAAGGCTTTTAGGTTACACCACATAAACAAGGGGCTTCTAGGCCATACCATCTTAAAGTAGGCTAGTGAGAGGTCCCCCTACACGGTGGCTCTCACTTGCTTTTCTCTAGGCATGATCTAAGAGCCCTCTTAGCTCAAGCATGTAAGAAAGGGGGGTTGAAGATGGGGATTAAAATAGAGAATAGCCTGAGTAAGCTAGGAGGAAGAAGAGAAGAGTGGGGGAGAGCACAAATGTAAAAGGGATAACACCTTTTGCCTTCAATACACTTGTAGTCTTTAATGGATATCTTGATTGGAGCTTGAGTGACTTCAAGAGAGCTTGAGGGACTGGAGTGAAGTGTGTAAGTGTGTATAAGGCCTTGTATATGGAATGTATAGGCTTAAGAGAGGTAGAATCTAGCTTAAGTGTTGGAAGGGTGGAATACATGTAACGATTCGAGTTTTTGGAATGATTTCAGCAGAACTTCGCATCAATTTCGGCTCCTGAAATATACAAAGGGGGAGGCCTCTATTTATAGGTAATCTGGAACAGGACTAGCGCATGTGCTACATGCGTATGGCCAAAATTTGGCCTTGCGCATGTCTTACATGCGCAAGTACTGTTCTATTGCCAGAATGACACGTGGCACCCTATGTACTGGTTAAATCTCGATCGTTGATCGAAAGTCGGTCGATCTGATCAAAATTTGAGCACATGTAGCATACGCTCCATCACCGGGAAAGTTCGTCTAAATTTTGCCTCGATAATTGAGTCAATCGGGAAGGTTTCGGGGGAATCAGTCGCACTCGGGATATCCTCCCAAGGCTTCCGGTGAACTTTCATGTTTTCAGAAAGTTTAAATTATGTTTGGAAGCTTAGGATATTGTCTTGGGAAGTGTGCTAAAAAGGCCACTTTTGCGGAGTGTCTGTGATACGCTCCGGAGGTGTTTGAAAGTGGCTATTTTCGTTTCGTGTGATCGGGGCCTTCGGGAAGCGATCCTTTCGATCGGACTGTACCGATGGAAAGTACTCTGGAAATACCTTTGGGAATTCCCAGATTTACGCATTTCTCAAGTTGTTTGACTGTGTGTTCCGATCAAGGAATTCGGAAAAAAGTCAACCTTGGCAGAGCGTTTGCGAGACGCTCCAGGGTTACTAAAAGTTGTAGTTTTCACACCGTACGATGGAGGGCTTCAGAAAGTGATCCCTTCGATCGAGCCGTATCGATGAAAAGATATACAGACGAGCTTTTGACAATTCCCTGATTTACGCATTTCTCAAGTCAGTTGACGGTGCGTTATAATTAGGGAATTGGGGGGAAAGATAATTTGGGCAGAGCGTCTGCGAGACATTCCAGGGAAATTTTATCACGTCGTGTGAGCTTAGTGTTGTAGGGTCCTCCTTGGGTTAAACAAGGGCGTGTGGTGAAACCCTCTGCTCGAAATCCCAAGGCCGGTGCTGTTTCGGGGTATATTTGGGCTTCTAGGGGCAAAACTGTCATTTTGACCAGGGTTGGCTGGAAACGGTCAGGAATGGTTTGGTATATTGTGTTAAGTATGTAGAGTTGTTCAGGGATCGTTTT
>CM065380.1:51655000-51657500 GCA_033060915.1 Euryodendron excelsum | reverse complement strand
GTCCATTCCCATCTAAGATTGTGAACGATAAACTTATATTCCATAAGAACTGATGATCTAATCTTCCGTGTATAAGTCATACTCTACACACTAAATCATCGACTATATAGAATAAGAGACACACATGCATAATCATTAAATGAATAACACAATGCAAACATTTCTCATACAGATTCTCGTTAAAATAGAATAACCAATTTATTAATAAATACTAAAGCCATTACACAAAGCATGTCTTTTAATATAAATTCCCAATAGAAAGCATGTTCAAAAGCACAACAACAATAACAAAGCAAGCAAAAAAACACATTTCTCTTTTAAAAGGGAAAAAAATAGGAGGAAAGACTGAAACATTCAATAGCGGTCCCGCAGCTAGCACAATTTTAGTTATTCCACCTACTTTCTTCCATCTGATCAGGTTTTTTAACTTCCTGAGGCTTCACATTTTTTGCATTAGACATCACATTATTATCTTTTGCTAGCATTCAATAAATCATTCAAAAGAAGTTCAAGAATAGCAAATCCAAAAGCAGCTATATTCAAAATGAAGTAGCAGCAAAAATTATACCAACATAGCACCTTGTCTTCTTTGATTAAGGAACATATGAAAGAGGCCTGAGGATTAATCAATATTTAGCAGATTACATCATAATCAGAAGAAAGTATATAAGCATAGACAAATATATTTCACTATCACTCATTTTAGGAAAATCATAAGCTCCATAATACTTAAAGACAACCACCTAGGTATATTCATTCAGTGATTGAGTACTGAATCTCTATTTGAGCATTTCTTCAAGTAGTTGGGATGCAAAAATTTCCCACCCATTTCCTGTTTCTACCATTCAATTTTATTAAACACCTACTACACAAAATCCTCTAGACACCTTTAAAGAAAAATACCCAAAGGCAAGTGCATAGCTGGGCCTACTTTTATTCGGTTGCCTCCTTCAAGTCCATCTTAAATCCTAACTTGACATTTTTCTTCTTCCTTTATTTTATTTCTTTTCTTTTTCTTCCTTTGTTGTTTTTCCCCTAGCATTTCCATTATAAGAAATAGAACTATTTGATGCAAGGAAAGATGAAAACAAATATGGGCTAATTACTCTTACACCTGATCGCCTTGAAGAACCCTTAAGCTAATACCACTAATAAAAAGATTTGAATAACTTAAAAACTAAAAAATCATATTTTAGTTTACCGAAGAGAAAGAGAGAGAGAGAGAGAGAGAGAGAGAGAGAGCAGCTTACCGAAGCGGTAGAGCAACAAAGGAGCAGAGATCGATTCAACGGCACTGACTGATCGATCCAAAGATTCAGTGGCAGTGGTTGGCCGGAGTAGCGCAATAGTGGCTTGATGGAGTAGCGCAATGGAGGGACGGAGCAGAGCTTTTGTCGACGTTGGTGGTTTTACAGAAGGAAGGGGAAACAAAGGGGAATCATCAATTGATTCTAGGGCTTTTGTTTTTGCTAAGTTAATTTTAGGCCTTGGCAGAGAAAAAGAGAAAAAAAAGGGGGGGGGGGGGAAATCATTTTGGGAATGAAACTACATTGTTTCACTAAATACTATTTGCGACGGCACCACCCCATCGTAAATACTTCATCGCATAAAAGGTGTTGGATTTAATTAGACCAAACGACATGTTTTATACCTTTTTCTCGACAGCAAGGTTGCCATCGCAAATAGTACTGTTGCAAATAATATTTTTTTGCATCGGAAAACATTGTTGTCACAAATAATAGAACATTTGCGATGGTAAAGGTAACCGTCGCAAATATTCCATCACAAATGCCCTCTTTTCTTGTAGTGAGAGGCTACAACAAGGATCATATGATTAGTATAACTGGGGCTTCATATGCAAATAAAAATTTCTAATCTAACCAAGATTAATCCTTATTTACGTAAATTATAATTTATACCATTAATGAATTATAATTGCACTCCCTGTCATACCAGAAATTATATTTTGAGCTCCATATTATTAAATACTTATTTATATCTCAACGTTAAGATTATAGATACCCGTCTATTAAATTAAATTATTAAAAATTAAATTTAATAAACTTATTTAATTCCTTGAGACCTTCCACTTAACTTATTTGATATGTCAGATTCATAATTTACCTGCAGAATTTGACATAATCAAAACTTATAAGTTTCCTCAAGAATGTATCATCAATCCCTATACCGAAACGTAATTTCATTAATAATTAACATTCACCATACACATAATGTTATTATCCAACTCGCTGAGTTTATTGACCCACAAAGAATATCATTCTTCTGTGAATCAAAATAATAAACACTACATGTACGTGTTTATATATTATATTAGGATTAAGAGTATAAGCACTTATAATAATAATGAGATATTAATTATTTTATATAGTCAGTATAAAAACAATTACCTCAACACAGTTCTGTTCAATACACACAAAGTGTACTAGTGCAAGGAGTTGGAACTATACCATTTCCCATAGTCAAGACAGACCTATTAAAA
>CM065380.1:51595000-51650000 GCA_033060915.1 Euryodendron excelsum | reverse complement strand
TTCATCACGGATAGCGAGCAAGGCCAGCTCCTCAATAACGTGATGATGCGCTCTAAACCTTATATCGTCCTTATTTCGATTCCGATTGCTTAGGGTTTCGTGTTTCTTGTGTTTAATGATACCAGCAAAGCATTGTCTCTTGCTAACATTGTTTTGTCTTCGCTTTGTAGATATACCAAGCTCCCGTATCGAAGTGGAAATCTTTGAAGAATAGGAGACTGCAAAACTGGGGTATGTTAAGAGTTACATTGTTAATCTTTTTAATTTCCTTCGGTCTTCGAAAACTCAAACCGTTCTTTTTTTTTTTTTTTTTGGCATGAATGAATTCGTTGGATTGGGTATTTGATCATGACAGGAGGTATTGTCCATGAAAAGGGTCTTCTGGCGCAAGATTGTAAGTCGTAGATAACTTTGTCTTAATTTATGTTGTGAAATTGTACTCGTCAAAAGATTACGATCATCTCTGTGTCATTTGGATTATCAAGGGGATCGGGTAAAGAAATAAAAGGATGTGGACTTCTCATCCTTGATTTGATTTCCATTTTCAAATTGTGTTTAATATACAGCATTTTCCATTTTGATAGTTGTGGGTTTCCTCTGGTTGGAAGTGCATACCTGTGACATATCCAGCGATAACTTCTTCGATTATATATGTACAACGTTGGCTTAATTTGTTATTGTGGCTCAAAAGAGTGCAAATATGCTACATATTTGAAAGGATGCCCTAATTTTCCATGACACAATCCTAGAATGGATTTTAATATTGGGATTTGTTATAGGATAGTGCTAGGTTTAGACTCAATTGATAGATGTTTTTTGAATGAAAATAGTAGAAGATGTGTTTTGTGGCTTTTAAGGGTGGTTTTGGCCTAATTTAGCAAACCATGGATTAATTGCAAAAACATTAAGAAAGAAGAAGATGAAGTGGAAAGGCATTCACACTACTTAAGCATAGTTGAATGTTTGCTATCTTCAGAAGCCTTGTAAAATATCTAATCTTGCACTTTAATCCAACTAGTCCCAACCGTATATTTAAATCTTGATCAAAAACCAAATGGTTGGGGAATTCTTTACCAGTAGCTTGAAAATTGCCAGGTTGTGGAGAATTCCTATTGTGGTAAGTCACTACAATGGTAAACAAGGAACTTGGATTTTGTATACTTCAAATACATAAATGATAAAGTGCCATTGTGAGGTAGAAAGAAATCTAATATGTAGGATTGACAATCTTACCATGAATACTTTTGTTTTTATCTGTTGACAAAAAGGGCTAAATAGTCTCTGGCTATGACAAGAATTCCCTTGAACTGAAAAGGATTCAAGTCCAATGAGTTAGGCCCAGGTCCAACAATGTCTTTAGTATTTTTTATTCTCTGTTCCTTTTTTGACTAGTCCAAACAATGTCTTTAGTGTTTGTTCTTCTCTTTTGTTTTTTTGTTTAGTCCAACAATGTCTTTGGTTTGGGAGGTCTATCGAGCAAGGGCTGATATTCTCGTCACTTTAAGATCTCAACTTCCTTGACCAAGGTATATTGAATAAAACAATCAAAAGATAAGTGTCGGCTTGTTTTGCACCATGCTCGTTACTGTCCCATTCCATGTGTGGCCTAATGGCATGCCTGAACACTTAACTGGTACGCATCACATGTAATCTCTCCTTGAAGTGAAGAAAATAATATGTGATTTGAATCAACATTTTAGCGCTAAGAATCTACTTAGAAGCAATAAAATATGAATGGAACAAAAAAGTGTCACATTTCTCTTTGATCATTTAATGGTGACACAACTGATACCACTTTTTCAACCCCCAGCCTTATCTCAAAGAAGAGAATTGTAAATTTCTTATTTATCAAACAAAAAGAAGAGAATTGTAAATTTCTTATGCAGGTTTAAGTTCTATAGAGTTTTGGACTCTTTAGGGCTTTCTAGCTTAACCCGAATTGTGCATATGCTACGACATTTGACAGGTCATCAAAGCCTTGACAAGTAAAACATCTTTTCTTGAAATTTTGCTACTTCTTCAAATACAGAGGGAGCACAACAAGAAAAGAGCATGGTAGAGGCTAACTCATCATATATGATGCAAGACTGGTTAGATTTAGCATGGCAATGGGTTTACTTTCCGCATATTAGTTTGAGTAGTGTTGGAAAATTAAATTCCCAAACCTTTAACATATATCTAACTAGTTTTTGGTTTTATGTTATGCTATTCTAGCAATTATTTGTCAAAATTTTGGGTTAATTACACAAACACCTCTTGAACTATGACTCAGTATCACTTTATTCTCTTTAACTTAAAAAGCCTACAATCAGATCCCATCAACTATAAAAATTTTCAATTAATTTGTTAGGTTTCTGTTAGGAAAATTAATAGAAATTAGTCATGTGACTAGCACATGACTGGAAAATAATGTTACATATTTGGATGAGATTGCACTCAAAAGATTTTTGAATGAGATTGCACTCAAAACTTCATCACTGGTTATATATAGGTATACATATTCCTCTCTAACTGGAATCAGTCCCCCTTGCTTTCTCCATTGCTTACTCTTTATCAATCCCGCCATGTGAAATCAAAAGGTTTTGTCCAGTACTATGTTACCTGGAACGCGGGTCGTTTTGGTATGTGAAACGGGAACGAGAACTTGGTATGCCACATATTCTAAAATATGGTATGCTAGGGGTAGACTTCTATAAAGTATATTATTAGAATTAAGGTACTTCTAGAAGAATTTTTTTAATAATCAAACATTTAATAAAACAAAATTTATGTATTTTCAAATTAATCATCTAAAAATACATTCCAGGAGTATTATGGCCTATTTTTTTTTACATATTGTTATGCCAAAATTCTATTCTTCCTATATTTTTGTTCATTATAATTAATTTTTTTTCTCCGTTATGTGACTTTTAAATATATAAATAGAAAAAAAGTTTGGGATTGCTTTGGAATGGTAGAGTATTATGTTTCGGAACGCCGTTCGAAAAACGTAATTCGCTAAGGTAGTAGAGTATTATGGTAACACTGGTCCATCATCTGCATTCGATCAGAAAATTACAGCTGAGTACTTGGGCTAACTTCAAACGAATGATAGCATTCACCGGTGAACCATAAATAAAACAATACATGCATAAATAGTTTTGAACCAATAAAACTCAAAAACAAATTCGAACCAATTAATCAAAAGCAATACATACCAATGCTCATACATGCATAGACAGAACAAATTGCACCCCACAGAAGATCGATAGCAAAAACACAAAATAAGTATATAAAAAATTTCTCAATTGAGTTTGAAATATCAAAATCGACGAAGTGGACACACGGACATACACTCACCCCCATAGATATACAGGGACAAACCTAAACAATCAATCCTAAGTTCCCAACCGTCAAATCAAACAAACAGAAAGTAACTTGAAAATTAAGAGGTTGCACATTTTTTTCACAAAAAAAAACTATCACATATAGACTGTAATGAGAAAATAATGCACAGGAAAACATCATTCAACTATAGAAAAGGGGAAGACCATTAAGGCAAAATGCAAAGAACTGTATTGAGGAAGCTAGGTTTGTAATTCCCATGGAAGGGGAAGAATTTGTAGAGCCTAATGCAAACCTCTTCAAATATGATTATGGTTCAATTCTTTATGATTGGAGAGTAGGCAACTGTGTGCTGAAAATTGATCATGGGGGTGGGTCAATGATGGAAATGTGGTAAAGGGTAGGGGAGGTGCGTTAGTGAAGGATACTATGGAAGAGATAAGGGCAAGGGGTTACTTAGGGGACGACGTGGTGATGGTGATGACGGCAGTGGTTGAGAAAAGAGGCAGTGTGGGGCTGGTGTGACTGTCTAGGAAGCATGGACACACTGTTTAGGGTGCCATATCCGTGTTGAACACATGATGGACACACATACACCTTAGACACGCCGAGATACGTGTCGGACACGCCAATTAACGCGTCTAATATTTTTGTTGATATTTGTTTTAGTGGACACTTTTCAGACACATCGTGAACACGCCTATTCACTAGTTGGACACGTTTGGGATATGCCGAGGTTGAAATGTTATTATTAAAAGTATTAAATGGAGTCAAATTTATAAATTTCAAAACTCTAAAACACCAAAACATAAAATACCTAAATTCAATCTTTCAAATCCTTAACTTGGTAGTTGTATTATAATTGTGACCTTATTTAGTTTTTTTTTTTCTATCTTATTTTTGGTGATTTATGAATTTTACGTTTATATATATAACAAAATAAAAATATATAAAACTAATTTTTTTGCCATATCACTTCTGTATCCGTGCCCTCATTTTTTTGAAAATACCTTGTCTCGTATCCGTACCCGTGTCGTATCCGTGCTTTGTAGGTGACTGGTAGAGGTTAGAGGGGGCAACCTGGGGTAGGTGCAAGAGATGGGGTCCGACAGACCTTAGCCTCCATAATCCTCCAGACTCCTTATTTAGTTGTGACACGTATAGATAAATCTAATCTGATGGATTCATGATATTATCAAACAGTTGGCAACACAAATAAAATTAAAATAATTGTTTAAAGTCAAAAATTAAAATTAAAATCTTCGGAGTCCAAACTTCTCCAAAAGCAGATGCTTGCCTGAAAGTCTAATGGAGGACTTCAATTGAAAACCTGTTTAAAAACTCAGATTAAAAAAAACAAAAGAACGAAAGAAAGCCATGTCTTTTTCCTTTTATTTTCGTTTTTCGTTATTCTTTTAATCACATCATCCTATAGAGAGAAAGTGATAGAGGAGAGAGAATGGAGGAGCCAACTGTGTGGAGGTTTTCTCCCATGGAAGAGTCAAAGGATTTGGAGAAGTGTTTGTAGTTTGGAGTGGTTTTTTCCAATGGAACATCCAGAATGATTTGGCGAATCACGATTTTGGGATGAAAATTATTTTAAAATTTTAATTTTTAACTCTACATAATTATTTTAAATTTGTTTTTGTTGCCAACCGTTTGGTAATATTATGCATCCATTAGATTAGATTTATCTATATGTGTCACAACTAAATAAGGAGTCTGGACGATTATGTAGGCTAAGGTATGGAGGGAAGCCAAACCCCAAGAGATGGGTCGGTGACAGTTGGGGAAAGAAGTGGTACTAGGTAAGGAATCTAATCTAACCACTTAATGTTAAGATGGTAATTTTACCTCCTATATTAACTATGTTTATTGACGTTTAAATTGCAATAGATTAGGGGGTCAATCTGTACGCTTTTCAAAATTAAAGGGGGTAAAGTGATATTAAGTCATAGTTCAATGGGTGTTCGTGTAATTAACTCCGAAAATTTTAGTATACAACCTAAGAAGCACATACACTTCTAAAAAGTGTTATGTCCATGTTAGATGTTGTGTTGGACATGAAGATCATAAGACACTCCCACCACGTGTTGGACACGAGTCCATATGTGTTCCGTCATTTTAAAAAAATTTGCAACCAGACACGCTTTAGTTATTTGGGGGACAGTGTGCATCGCTTAAACACACATGATATATATTAAAAATGTGTCGTGTTTGTATCATACATTGTGTCAGACATGACACTCTCTCGATACATGTTGGACACCCGTCCAAACATGTTCGATTGTTTTTAAATTTTTTTTACAACTAGGCATGCTTTGAACACTTAAAGGATGCACTGTTCATCGCTTTAATACTCATGAAACACATTGCAAGTTTGAAGAAAATAACTTGAAATTTAATAAGAAATGAAAAGCTATATGCATTTATACTTGGTTTTTTTATTTTGATTAGCGTTATCTTGCAATTTTTCTCTTATCTTGGGTAAAATATTTATATACATAACATAAACATATATATAATATATATTTTTGTCGTGTCTTCAATGTGTCATGTCCTACAGTTTTTAAAAATTGTTGTGTTGGTGTGTTTGTCGTGTTGCCTTGTGTTGTGTCTTGTCTGTCTCACGTGTCCGTGCTTCTTAGTATATAAATTTTTAAATAAACAGTGAACTAAAAGAATGCTTGTATCGTTTTTATGATATAGTTATGATTTTACACCTAGATGTATAGCTTATACGAGTGGTTGATATATTAATGATTAACGTGTATTTCCAATTAGTTTTTTACCACACTTGTTTCGGGTACTATTTGCACGGAAATATTCGCGTCTGATTGTGCTAAGTCAACACGAGACTAGTAATCAAGTTGGAGTAAAATAAACACATATATGGGGTATATATTAATCTTAAGGTTGGAAGCTTTGCTCATGCTAGGATCCTGGTAACTGGAATAAGGGCATCAAAACACAAATGTACCCGTCAACACAATTTTATGTCCCTCTCTCATCTTTTGGGAATTCGGGAAGGGCTCATGCTATCAGCTCCTCCGAGGACCATAGAGAGCACCCTGAGAAATCACCTCCATCTTCCACCCATTACAGTCGTACCCACCCATTGTGGCCATCATTCACCTATGTTATTCTCCCAGTGGTCGTGTTGTTTGCCAACCATCGTTCATTGACAAATTTCCTCCTCCTAGTAACACAAGTTTTTTTTTATTATTTATTTTATTTTTTAAAAAGGCACATCTTAGTAATGGGGATCTAGGGTTCTTTTGGATATCGATTTTAGAATGGAAAGATCTAGGGTTTGCTTTTTCACATGTTTTATTAGGATTTTAAATAGGAAAATTTTGATGACTAAACATGCATTCAGTGAGCCAAATATATAGAAAATATAATGGAGGTGTTTATTACAGAATAATTGAACCAACCACAGAACTAGAACAATCAAATGCTCTTTTTTCTTTGTTTTTCTTACTAAAGGCATATATATCAATTGTCATACAACATTCTTGAATTTGGATACAAAAGAATAAAACAAATTAAAAAAACAAAATTACATAGCTAGATGAGACTAATGACAGTACTTGTTGCATGGACATCAACTAAGATTTTAAATATGAAAATTTTGATGACTAAACATGCATTCAATGAACAAAATATGTAAAAAATATAATGGAGGTGTTTATTACAGAATAATTGGACCAACCACAGAACTAGAACAATCAAATGCTCTTTTTTCTTTGTTTTTCTTACTAAAGGTGCATATATCAATTGTTGTAGAACATTCTTGAATTTGGATGCAAAAGAATAAAAAAAAATTTAAAAAAACAAAATTACATAGCCAGGTGAGTCTAATGACAGTACTTGTTGCTTGGACTTCAACTAATAAATTGTTGGGCTCAAGAATGTGTATGGTATATTCTGATTCTGATTTGGCTTGAAGTGCATATTGCATCAATCTCATTGTGTGTGTTGCTTTCTTTAATGGGTGGTTTGGTATCTTCCACAGGTTTGGTAAATTTGAAGCCTAGAGATTTGAGTATTGATCAGTGGAAATTTTGTTTGTGACAAAGGGATATTTTTGGCCTTTTTGTCACCTTATTCCACCTTGCATAAGAGTCATCCAAACATGGTTGTGGACTATGTGTAAGATATTTAGAGCATTACTCTAGTCCAAAGGAGTATTAGTCCCTTGGCTTTTATATCTCGAGACTACATATCATCGGATTCATCCCATCTAGCAGCCAAAGGTGGCTGTTGGGTTGAAGTTGCCAAAGGTGGACTTCTCAAGAGAAATGAAGTAGAGGGGATAAATCTTTTATATCACGAGATGACTTAGCAAGATTCAGTCATAGTGAGACCAAATTGAGTCGTGTGACATTACACTGATATTTTAGTGCATTGGCCAAGGTTGACTGATATTAAGTGACAGTTTGTTCAGTCATGCAAGTCTTGCATTTCCTCCATTTGGTATTGTGATATTGTTGCATAAGTTATCGAGACCATGACTTCTGGGGTTGATATTTTGAAGTTAGTAAATATCAAATTGAGAAGTTCTAGCCTTAGTGTTTGCTAAGAGATTGTGATTTCTTGGTATCTTTCTTCTTACTCGTCTCCCTTCTCTTTTCTACTTATGCTTAACTTTCTCTTTTTCTTACCTCTTTTAATTTCATTTTTTCCCTTTGCCATAGACGAATCTCCTCCCCTCACTCTTGTCTGGCCAAGAGTTGAATCTTTTCTATGTTATTTGTTCGTGACAGAGTTTGCAAGTTTTTTTTCAACAGTAAACCACACCTCAAACCTCTAAATTAACCCAAATAACTGTAGTCCTAAATCCTCAGTAAGTTTCCATTTTTATTTGTCCATAACTATGGTCACGTAGCAAATTATGAGTGGTAGAAGAAATTTTTTCTTTCAAAGGGCTACATGAACTCAAAAGCAGGGGCTGTAACAGTACCTACTTCAACTGGTGATTCTTCAATACTACTCTCACCTCCTATTCCTCCTCTACAATCATGAACTCTGCTAAAAGGGATATGAGGGATACAAGGAACTAGAAGTTTGACCAAGGGAACTAGAGAATATAGAAGGAAATCAATGAAGAAGAGTAATAGTAGGGATGATGAAAGACAACCTTATTCAATCCTGCTTCGTCTTTTTCACTGTTTGGAAATTATGGAGGAGGTTTTTAGTTGAAAAGGGTTTGAGTGCCAATGGTGCCCTCAAAGGTAGCGTACTTCAAATGACAATGGCAAAGTTAAAGTGGTCGAATGGTTAATCGTCTAGCTCATGGATTTGTTCATTACGCATAGGCACATCATGGGCGAAGAAGCAGCAGAACTGGTGGACCACCTCAGTGAAGAGGGCTTGAAATCTTGAGGTCTTCATCTTCTCTCTTTGATTGGCGTTGCCAAAATGCGTACTTGACTTTTTGCTTTTCGGGTGCAAGCTTGGTGGCAATCGAAAAGTAGTGGAAAGTGTCATCTGCATGCTTTAAGATATAAAGTATATGTTAAGTTCTATACAAATATTTTAATTTTGTTATGGGGATATGTTTGTACTTTGAACTATAATATGACAAATAGATGATGCTAAGGGAGAGAATGCTAATCATGATTTCTCCTCTCATTATCCGCTCTCAGTTTTTCTCATCTTGCTCACTTCTTCATTTTTTTCCATTTCTTTTTTGAATTCAAATTAAACTTAGTAACCAAAGCTCAATTCGGTTAGTTGCTTCCTTGTTTCCAAAATGAAAAAAAAAAAAAAAAAAAAAAATCTCAAGTTTACCTAGCATGGCAACTACCTTAGTATACTTCATGTTACGGCATTAACATGGAGTATGACTAGATTTGGATTGAAGTCGTAGGCCGATCTCTTTTTCTAATGTGAGAGGGGCCTATGCTTGTGTTCAGCAAGAGTAGAGCCGACGTATTGCTATGGTGCATACCCTCAGTCAGGATCGGTCTGTCTTAGCTATTATCTCTACACCATAGGGAGGTAAACTAGGCCTATCTATGTCTACTGGTAAGGATAGTTTTGTTGACCGTTATCAACCCAAGTATGATTATTGTGGGAAAGATTGACATACTTGAAAGGAATTGCAGAATAGCCTTGGACCTGACTATAGTGCATATGAATGGTACCAAAAATTTAAATTTGATCACAGAAACTAATCTAAGTGATTAGCATCATACCTGTGAGATCCCTTTGCTTTAATATCGAAAAACAACATGTATGAATCGTGTGCTCGAACGTGACCTTTAGACTATGGTTTCTTAGCAACTATGGTTTCTCTTCTCACAAAAATGTATATCTAAGATTCTAATTAAACCCTAGTAGCTTCATAGAGTGCGTATATATAGAGGTTATAATAGGGACTACATAATCAGTATGATTAGGGTTTCCTATGCAAATAAGAATTCCTAATTCAACTCGAATTAATCCTTATTTACGTACATTATAATTTATACTACTAAAAAATTATAATTTGCACTCCCTGTCATACTCGAAATTACATTATGAGCTTCATGTTATTAAATACTTATTTATCTCCCCACGTTAAAATTAGAGATACTCGTCTATTAAATTACTTAACTTATTTAACATGTCGGATTCAAAATCCACCTATAAGGTTTGACACAACCAAAACTTATAAGTTTTCTCAATGGGGCATATCAATCCCTACACCAGGACGTAGATTACATCAATAATTAATATTCATCGTACGTGTAATATTATCGCCCAACTCATTAAGTTTATTGACCCATAAAGAATCTCATTATTCTATTAATCAAAATAATAAACACTAGATGCATGTGTTTAATAATTATGTTAGGATCAAGAACATAAGCACTCATAATAATTATGAGGCACTAGTCGTTTTATATAGTCAGAATAAAAATAATTACCTCAATATTGTCCTGTTCGATACACATAAAGTGTACTATTATAAGGAGTTGGAACTATACCGTTCCTTATAGTCAAGATTGTCACAATCCAAACCCCACCTTATGTGGATTAAGGGCCATAACTGGCTAGTGGGGTAGTTACCAAAGGCTTAACACATGAAATAGGTTGATCACATGTGTATTCATCCATAATATAGATAATAGCGGAAGCATAATAGTGTTGCGCATTCAAAGCTGAGTTTCAGAGCAAGTGCCTATGTTTTCAAAACATTTGAAGTCAAACCATATACATAGCATGGTCCTACTCTCCATTTCCTGAAATGGTAATCAACAGTACGAGTAAAACCCAGTGAATGATATAGATACAAGGAATATATTTCAGTTAATGTTATGGATAATTCATAAAGCATTCTCATTCAAAAGAATTATATAAAAATAATAGCTTCTCATTGAAATAGTGGAGAATCATTCACATATTCAATACAAAGTAACATTTGTACTTCGAACTAAACTCCACTCCTTAGCATGTATTCAGACTCTTTGGGCACAATGAGCCGAAATTTATAATTAATTCTTATACATGTAGAACCCACAAGAAACCATGTGATTTTTAGGGGACGTCTTCCCCAATTTATATAACGGTTTGTTCTAAGTCCCCGAGTTAGGCCTCTTGTGTGGCACACAATACATTTGAACACATTTTCAAAGCATTTCACAAGTATAATGTCCATTAAATTCAAATATCTTTGTAAAATATAGCATTTGAGTAAAAAACATACATTTTTCATTAAAATGTAACATAATAATTATTTAAAGACCAATCAAGTTGAAAGGATTATCTCTAAGCATCCACACCACTCACCTTGGTTGTTTTTAAAAGGCTTGAACCCCTTTAAGCTAGTTATCTTACATAATTAAAGCATGAAATAATATTACAAACAAAGTAAACAACTCCAGATGTGGTTAATGTTTAAGGATGGAGGGTAAATCTATTGCTCCTACTAGCGCGCCCCCTTTTAGCAGACCGTGCCACTAGGCGCACTTCCCATGCGCACTGGTGTGCTTATAGCCTGAAGATGGTATAACAAAAATGGAGTTTTAGGCAACTCCAATCAACCAAACACCCTTTCTAAGCCTCCTAAGGTCTTGAATGTGGTTCCAAGGTCGCAAACAAGGTTTCAAACATCAACACATGAGCATTATAAAGATTCTAAGTCTTATCTTAAAATCTCCAACTTCTAAGGTTCAATTCACAACCCAAAAGTATGAAGAGGTCTTCCTAAATACAATAATCAATTTAATGCATGCACACAATCATGATATTGAGATTTCTCGCCTTATCTCAACCTTTTGCAATCTTCTTGGATTTTCTTAAGCTTTTTCCTTCACTTTCCTTCTAACCAAAAACTTCTCTTCTTTCTTTTATCTTGTGTGCAGAATTGTCCTTTTTCTTTCGACTCCTCTCTCCTCTCTCCTCACAAAATGGAGGATGACATGTCACACATGCACACGTCTCTCTATTAGGATGAGAGGGACACATGTCCCTTAAGGAATAGGTGAGGTGTCCTTCTATATGAGGTGGCATTTCACGGACTAATCATAATTAAGAAGTAATTAATCAAGCTTTAAACTAATTAATCCTTACTTAAGACTAATGACAATTAATCCTAATTAAACAACAATTAGTTTAATTAATCACGATTAAGTTTAACTAATCAAAATCACTTTTCGCAAAAGTGTGCCAAAATACAACTAACATTAAATAAACCTAATTAAGCACCTTAATTAGAGTATCTGAACATACCTACAGAATGAAATATTCAATTCTCACCAATTATGAAAAATCTATTAGGCATTATACAATTTTTCTCAATTTAAGTAATCAATATGTACTCATTTCACAACATAAGTATTAAGCACACAAAACACATTTAAATGTATATGATGGAATACAAGGTCTAGGATTGTTACAAAGACAAACCTATTAAAACTTAATGCTATATTCCTACCGATCGTGTGTCCAATTCCATATAAGAATGTGAATAATAAGCTTATATTCCATAAAAACTAATGATCTAATCATCCTGTGTAAGCCGTGCTTTACATTATCTACTATATAGAATAAGAGGTACACATACATAATCATTAAATAAATAATGCAAGACAAGTCTTGCTCACACCGATTCTCATTAAAATGAAATAACTAAAATTATTAATAAATACTAAAACCATTACACAAAGCATGTCTTTTAGTATAAATCTCTAACAATACTAAAGAGGACTGCCGGAAAGTGATTGGTCACCTCAACCATGGGCGTGGTGGTGGCAAGCGTGGTACTTTTCATTCTTCCCATGCTCACATGTTAGAGGTTGCTGTTGGCACTTCCAGTGACACTGATGCTGATGCTAGGATGAGATGCAAACTCTTAGGCATCTGATGGCTCGACTTGATACCCTGGACTACCATAGCTTCTTGCTTCATCTCTTTTTCCCACTTGCTCATACAGGTATTCATGCAAGTGCACTTAATGCCTTTTCTTCCTCTCATTGGATAATCAATTCTGAAGCTACTAACTGCATGACAGGTTCTTATAATCTTTTCCATTCTTTCTCTCCTTGTTCAAGTTACAATATAGTTAGAATAGTTGATGTTTCCTTGTCCTTTGTATCGAGGAAAGGTTCTACTTGGTGCTTCTCATCAGTCACTCTCTCATTTGTCCTTCATGTTCCAAAGATTTGCACTGACTTACTTTTTGGAAATCGTCTTACTACTACGTTGAATTGCTTTATAACTTTTTGTCCTATAGATTGTGTCTTTTAGGTAGGGGTGCACAAAAGAATTGGTTTTGTCAAATGTTCGATTCAGTTCTGGGTCTAGAAAATGCCAACCCGATCATTTTGGTTCGGTTCTCGAGTTTGCATTTTTTGAATTCAAACTGAACCGAGAATCAACCCAACCCAACCCAACCCAACCCAACTCGAGAAGTGTGTTGAGGGGAAGCCTGACATTTGGTGGACGATTAGATAGGACTGACCTTAATATTTATTCTTGGACTCAAAAAGAACACTCCTCCTGTGCCACGAAGTCAATTGTCATCCCACTTCTTTTAGTAAGGGGGTTAGGGCTTGTACTTAACACCCTATATTTATCTTTATTTCATATGTTCATTGTCTCCTTCGTGTTGTTCCTTTGTTTCGTCTTTGTCCTATGTTTGTATTCCTCAGGATTGGAAAGAAGCTCTCTCTGATCTTAAGTGGAAAGATGCTATGGTAGAAGAGTTGAAAGCTTGAGCAAATATAACACTTGGGAGTTAGTTCCTCTTCCAATTGGAAAAGACCGGTGGGCTACAAATGGGTGTTCATTGATAAGCAAAAAGCAAATAGGATAGTTGAGAGATACAAAGCTCGACTTGTTGCCGAGGGATTTACTCATATCTAGGTTGGCATTTACAACAACTAGATGTGAAGGAGGTCCTTTCAAATTTAAATTCGATTTTGATGCCCTTCTTTTAAGTTCCTCCCAGATACATGGCTTACATACCCTGCTCCACTGTGATTTGGGAGAGGAAGTGTGCATGGATGATCCACCGGGGTTCACATCTCAATCAGCTATGGGAAAGGTGTGTAGATTGAAGAAGGCACTTTACAGATCAAAACAGTCGCCTAGAGCTTGGTTTGATAGGTTCTTTAAGGCAATGTTTAGGTTTCAATACAAGCAAAGCCAAACAGATCACACTATGGTCATCAAACGAGACAAAGATAAGATCACTGTGCTTATTGTATATGTGGATGATATAGTGTTGACCGAATAATATGGGGGAAATTGCTTATCTCAAGGTAAGATTGGCTAAAGAGTTTGAGATCAAAGATCTAGGTTCATTAAGGTGCTTTCTTGGGATTAAGTTGCTAGATTAGATAATGGTATTTTCATCTCTCAAAGGAAGTACATTCTTGATCTTCTTAAGAAAACAACCACATTGGGTTGTAAGCCAATAAATTACAAATTGAGGCTAATCATCGACCTACTACTAGGGTTGATGATCTTTGTCAAAAAGGAGGTATCATATACTCGTACAGAGACTCATATATTTATCTCACACTCGACTGGATATTGTGTATGTAGTGGGAGGAGTTAGTCAATTTATGCATGTTCCTCGTTCCATGCAGCTAGATATTGTATGTCGGGTTCTGAGATATCTCAAGTAAGCTCTAAGGAAGGGAATATCGTTCTTCAACCATGGTCACGTGAGATTAGAAGCATTTACAGATACAGATTGGTAGGCTCAGTTGATGACAGACGGATCCAATTTAGTCTAGTATAGAGTCAGAATACAAGCTATGACTTATGGTACTTGTGAGTTTCCTTGGCTTCAAAATTTAGTGGGAGATTTGGGAGTCCATAATGGTGAACCCACAAATTTGTATTGTGACAATAAAGCTGGTATCGCTCATTACCCAGTTCAACATGATAGAAGCAAGCATATTGAGATTGTCAGACACGTAATCAAAGAAAACCTGAAAAGGGTTTGATTTGTATGCCTTCTATGAAATCTGAAGAGCAATTGGCTGATGTCTTCACTAAAGGGCTTAGTAACAAGGTTTTCTATCCCATTGTTTGCAAGTTGGGCATGAGAGACATCTTTGCATCAACTTGATAGTTATTCTTTATTTTAGTTGCTCATTAGTCAGTGGGGTATTTATGAATTTTGAACCACATAATATAAATATATGTCTGAGGGAGAGAACCCTAATTTTTTGTTCTCTCTTATTAGTCATTTTCCCTCTTTTACTCTCTCCTCCTTTATTTATTTCTTTTCTTCTTCTTTTCTTACTGATAATTTAACTCTCATCAGATATAGAAGATGACCTATTGGTTATAAGCCATCTCTGGCAATTAATCAACCATACGATGTAACGTTCTCGTATACAAGCAAGGTGCACCATGTGAGTATGCCGTCAACATTGTAGTCTTTGATCTTGGCGCATTCTTGAAGAAAGACTCGAATTTTGTCGTGAAATGGACCCAAAGCTTCTCGCTTGGCTAGCTTGTTTCAAAGCCCTTGTGACCTTGAACCTGACGGCTTTCTAAGTTAAAGATGTCCCCACAAATTATGATTTATTCGTTTACTATGAAAAAAGGAAATGCAATTGCTCAATTGTACCTCATTCAAAAGGATATCAGAACCTAATCTGTATTTAGAGAGAATGCCATTTTAAAAATTCGTAAAATTAGAATTAAGATTGCCTTGAGGATAAAATGCCTTCATACAATTTATCAACCAAAAAAAAAAAAAAAGCCTTCAAGAAAACTTTGAATTTATATACAATATCTCTATTGATGGAGCAAGTGTTTTAGACCTTATTTTGTATTTTCAATGTTGCTAGTGTTTTGGGCTCATTATTGTCTATGTTTAGATTTACTTGGGTGACAGCTACAGTTGTCAGGGATCTGTAAATTGCTAGTGTAAAGGCTGCATGCAGAGGAGTAAGAGGATGGCCCATGATGTTTTCGTTTTGTGTTTGATGTGGTGTATTTGGAGGGAAAATAACTGGTGGACATTCAATGTGTTGAGCTTCTGATTCATAAGATGAAAGGAGTGCAATTAAGCTTGTTATTTGTTATTCTTTTTGCATTTTAAGGCTCTCTTTTATCTTTGGATTCTTTCGTAGAGATTTGCGGGATTTGTTTGTTCCTGTGGAGTTTTTGAGGAAAACCCTTCTCGAAGATATGTACTTTGAGAAGTGTGTAGAATACATTTTTTTGGAATCTTAGAAGCAAACCGTCTCCGCTCTCTGCGAGCAGTCAAACGTTTTTCGCAACATACTCTTACTTCTAATTGTCTAGGAAGTTAATTGGAGATGGGAATGATTTTGGTCCACTAAGAAATTTTTTTGTGACTCCTCTCTCTTATTGATCCTTCGATGAGGATAATCTATGAGCTGAGCTTTTTTTATTTGTATAGCTTTTCTATACAGTTTCCACCCCTTTTGGGTTTCTAAATATATACCCTTTTACCTATCAAGAAAAAAAATGTCCATTAGGTTATGGAATCAATGGCTAGCTGCACTATGGTAGATAGAATCCAATTCATGGCCATAATGGCTGCTATACAATGTAATGGTGCCATAATTGGCTTCTATATTTTGTAGCAACAGTTTGGCACTGTGAGTTATAAACCTCTTTTTATTTTTCCTTTTCCCATTTGTTTGCCATTTTTCTTGTGTTCCAGTTACATTGGCTTCTGAAACTCTAATCTAACTTCGATCTAGCTTCCTATGATCTTGAGATCTTGTTTAATGTTCGGACTTGTTTATTGAATATGCAGACATCCAGTCACCTCTGTCTATGTAAACCATTTGTGAGGACCCTATTCGATCTAATAGAATTGGGTTAGCTGCCTTCTTTAATTAAGGTTCTATTTTGCTATATTGTCTATCATTTCCAGCCTTAACGCTGCTCAGTCCTGTATAAGTATGTCTATGTTTATATGATCAAAGTAATGGAATCACATGGAATGTATTCTGTGTCTATATGCATGTAAAGCTATAATGGTTACAAGGTTTCAACATTAGATTATAATCTTCTCCATATATGTGTCTTTATAATTAAATAAAAAGAACACTTGCGCAAAACTCTAAAAGAGAAAAGTAAATGGGGGAATACGTTTTTACAAGTAGGTTTGAGTTTTTTTTCATATAATTTTAATTTTTTTTCATTACTCCTTAGTATGTTCAGTTTTTGTAAAATATTGTCATAAATTTAATATTGATACTAGTTTCAACAAGATATAAGATGGTTCTACAGAAGAAATGTTTACGTCATTTTTAAAGAGGATCTAAGTTAGTTTACTTATGTTTAACGTTTGGCTAGAATTCACTTTCATTATGTAATATCTATAATGTGTTTTAACTGATGCAAGGCTTTAAGATAAGAATTTCATATGAACATACTATGTTGACTATAAAGTAACTTCAATCACTGTTGAGTCCTTTATTTATATTGGTAATTCATGGATGAAGGAAGTATGTGCACTTAATATTGACTGTAAGTTAAAAAAACTTTATTACCTATCTTAAGTTTAAGTTAACCAAAAACCATTTGTAATAATTTTCAAAACCAAATATATGGGTTTCTAGAACAGATACATGCATATTTGTAGTATCAGCTTGAGAGTTTGAGATCCACCTACCTAGCCCAAATCCAATCTAATTAAGTATATGAACTGAGAACACCTCTAAATATATGCTTTTTTGGTAGATTTTTTTTTGTTTTTGGTACAAGACCTCTAAATAAATGCAATACAACTATAACATAACGTTTGTAAATGCATATCTGGTTTATAACATATATGTATATGGACATATATGCTGATGGGATACATTTACATCTGCCCATACTGGATGACATTCAATGCTTTATTAACCAACCCAATAAGCATTTATAGTCACTATTTTGGGGAGTTGTGTGAAGAATAAAAAAATTCAAGAACCCACGTCCACAATCACGATTTCGATTGGAAAGAAAGACGACCTCACCTTCACATAAATGGTGTTGCAGAGAGCAATTTTAGTATTCTCCATCACATCACACAGATCTCAATTGTTGATCTATTGATTGGACAAATCATGGCACCTCACATTTGCTCGCTGCAGCTGCAGTCACTATGCATAAATTTGTTCGGGAGTGTTTGGGAAGAAAGGGTAATAAAGCCACACTGATGGGGGACTTGCAAGAAGGTAATGTTGGTTGGTCATTTTAGATTATATAGTATTACTAATAGTCTTTTAAATAGTGCTGCTGTATTTTCTCTCTCTTTTAGATCTTTTAGAGACTTTAGTGATAGGATTTGAGCCTTACGTGTCCAAAAGTTCTCTCATATCTCCTCTTTCACATTACTCTATTATTTTTCTCATCTCTTCTCCTTGACTCTTCGACTTTCTTGCTATCTCTTCTTTACGTTCTCCAATCTTATCTCATTATTCTCCTTCTCGTATATTCTATCTTCTTTCTTTCATCTTTCTCATCTCTATCTCCTAATATCTTTAAAAAAATCTCAAATAATCATAAAGGGATATTTTTGTTACTTAGGAGTTATAAAACTTATTTTTATGTTGGGCATTCAAGTTATGCATAGTTTTGTTTCATAGGGCATAGGGGTTGGAAAGGACTTGCCTTTTTGGCCTGATTGATCAGTTAAGATTTTGTTTTACTTTTAGTGAGTGAACTTAACGTTATGTAATAGCTATAACATGTTTTAAGTGATGCAAGGCTTCCTAATCATCGCCTGGGCTTCATGGGCATTGCCCCGTCCGAAGGGATCTTGTTGAATGAATTGATCCATTGTTGTATGCCCTACTTCTTAGTTCATTGTCATATGAACATACTTTATTGTCTATAGAGTAACTTCAATCATTTTTAGTCCTTTATTTATAT
The DNA here is from genome assembly GCA_033060915.1 of Euryodendron excelsum. Taxonomy (NCBI): domain Eukaryota; kingdom Viridiplantae; phylum Streptophyta; class Magnoliopsida; order Ericales; family Pentaphylacaceae; genus Euryodendron; species Euryodendron excelsum. The sequence goes on along the minus strand of CM065380.1, from coordinate 51,631,325 downwards.
AAGTTAATAGTGAGTGAAGCATGTGCAGTTAATATTGACTATGAACTACCTTCACTTGATTACCTATCTTAAGTTGTGTTCATAAGTTTCAAAAATGATTTCAAATGATTTTTGTTTAACAAAATATATGGGGTTCCCCAATAAATACATGCATATGTGTAGTATCGGCTTTAGTGTTGAGACCACTGAGAACACCTCTAAATATAAGCCTTTTGTTAGTACACTTTTTCTCTTTGTTGGTACAATACCTCTAAAGGTATGCAGTATGGGCCAGCATTGATGGCCCATACTAACCGGTGTAGGATTAAAGATCAGGTCTAGAATTCTAGTCAAATCGACCTTGCCTCTCAGCTCAGGGTGAGGCAGACCTCAAGTCAACAAGCAAGAGATTGTTTCTACTTTCTAGATGCAAGAGTTGCGACCAATTAAAGCAAGAAATTCAAGATAGTGGCTTATAGAGTCCTAAAAAATTTCAAGATTCTGCGTCTACGATCACAAGTAATGACCGGTAAGAAAGACGACCTCACCTTCTCGTAGATGGTGTCAGTGAGAGCAACTTTAGGATCCCCCATCCCGTTGGACCTCACATTTGCTTGTTGAAACTGCAAGCACTATTTAGAACCTTTGTGTGTGTATGGGAAAAAAGGGTAATAAAGCCAAGTTGATGTAGGACTTGCAAGAAGATAATTTTTTTGGGTTATACAATTTTACTAAAAGAAACTTTTAGATAGTGTTGCCGTATTTTCTTTCTTTTAGAGTTTTTAGTGACTTCAGTGATAGGTTTTGACCTGTTAGATGTCATTGTTGTGTAGGATTAGTTTGAGAAGGTTTCTACAAGTTTTAGGCTATCTTTTTTTTCGGTACAAGGTGCCTAGGCATTTGGCTGATTGCTCTGTTGAGCTCGTGTAGGCCCGCCATCTAGATGAACCATGTAAACTTCATATATTGCATGAAGGGATGGTTCTTTCGTTGCATTGATAGAAGTCTAGCTGGACAAGGATCTCTCTCTTACTTTGAGAAGAGAATCATTGATTTGACTACGAACTACTTAGTAAAATTTACCTTTTCTAATTTTCAGCAAGCATTCTTGGAAAGTAAGAATTCCATTCAGTTCGGGTTCGGAAAACTTGCTGGTCGCGGATTAGTTCGTTCTGCGCCGCCGGCGGCCTAAAATAAAAGGCGCAGGTTGATCTCTCTGGTTGAGGCTGCATTCATTTATTAAACTTGACACGTGGGAAGGGCTTACTCTCCTAGTGGCTCGGCTTGGTCTCGCTCCCGAATGATGCTGGCAAGTTTTTAGGCTGTCTAGATTGTAAATAGGCCATATGGTTGTGAAATGAATTTGGTCTCCCATATATGTTTAAAATTCAGATTTGTTTGATGAATCTTGTTCTCTCTCTCCCCACTTTCTTTGTTTCTCTTTTGCTTCTTCTTCATACTAAATCTCTTTTTCTCCTCATGTCAGAGACGGAACCACAATTCCATCATTGTGGGGGCGACACAGAGACAGAGAAATTAATGGGAATAAAATGCAAATTTGGCCTACAAGAATTAGACACTAGAGGGAGGAGAAACCGGAGAGAAGTGAGAGAGGTGAACTGACAACTAGAGAAAGAAGTGCAGTCATACCGCTCAGTGAAGGATCCCCCACCACAAAACCAAAAGCAAAAAAAAGCAGATGGCAGAGAGAGGGGGCTACCATATTATAAAAATGAAAAGTGTATTGACTTGGGTATAGTATAGAAGGGATTTTTGTGGAAGTAGGCCTCCCACTGTCAAGCTTTAGTTTTGTCCTTACCTCACATTGCTCAAGGCTATCTGTAGACTATAAAAAGACTATATTGTTGTGAAACGAATTTGGTCTCCTAGACATAAATAAAATTCAGATTTGTTTGATAAATCTTGTGCTCTCTCTCCCCCTCTCTGTTCTTTTCTCTTTTGCTTCTTCTTCACCCTTGATCTCTTTGTCTCCCAGGTGGCTGCTTTCATCTCTTCTCTTATCTTTTCTTTGTTGATTTCTCTCTCTCCTTTATCTCCCTCCCGTTTTTTACTCTTCCTCTCTTCCTCTTCTCTCATACCTTCTCTTTCTCCTTGCTTGCTATCTCTTCTTTATGTACTCCTAACTCATCTCATTATTCTCCTTCTCCTTCTATATTCTATCTTCGCTTGTTCATCATTTTAGTAGACAGAGAATCATTGGTGTCTAAAAGCCCTTGAAATTTTAGAAAAGTGCTGCCTTTGATTTATGTTGTGGTGGGCTACAATTATGCGAACTTGTAGGGTTTGGTTCAAAAGGGAAGAAGAGAGCTTGTAGGGTTGTTAGGAGGAAAGGGCTAGGATTCAGCTTGCCTGTAAAAGCGATTAGTTGCTTGAATTTCAGGAAATAGGGTGCTAGAAATTCTGGGCTGGAAGTAGTTTAGGTTGCATTTGGGAACTTGCATTTGATTTGAAGCATGAATTTCAATCTGTTGATTTGAAAGGGATTTGCAATTCACAGGTTTATGAGTTAGTTGTTTGGGTCCCTAATGTAGCAGAAGGATTTGATTAATCCCTTTTAAATCTGTTGATTTGAAAGGGATTTGTAATCCACAGGTTTATGAGTTAGTTGTTTGGGTCATTGAGGGAGTTTGGTGATTAAATCACCCAAGCTAATTTCTCAATGAAGTTCATCATTTTTCTATTGTTATGTATTATGCTAAGATATGTATGAAATATGAATCTATATATACAAAAACATTAGATATATTTGCAAAGATAGACACTTACATATCAAGTTAAATATCGTTTTACTAAACATATACATTGTGTATATATGTAAATCTCAACTATTCTGCAACCATGATTTGTTGGCTGAAAGCTTAACCATGGAGATCATGGGATAGAAAGGAAAGGGGGGAGATTGGCTGCCCCAGGGTTGAGAATTGAGGGAAGGTGGGTTTGGGGTGTTTTGTCTAGGAATAGCAGCAGATAGATTAGGCAAATGATGCCCCAAACTAGAGTTACTTGAAATCAGTTAATTTTGGCTTTGAAAATGAGACAGCAGATTAATGGGATTTCAAATCCTTCTCTCTGGTCAGCAATCCATGCAAGATGTGTGTATTTGGGTGTAGGATTTTGAATCCACAGCTCAAATCTTCAAATTCAAACAGAGCCTTGGTGTATTGGGTACTAAATTAAAGACTACAGTTTGGCTATAAGGTTTAGGTTTGATTTGGGTTTCTAGAATAGAGTGTAGGGGCAGAAATAGGGGCTACAGGTTTGAACCCTAGAATAGGAACTCAGGAACTGGAGGAGGAGAATTATCTGAGAATCTCACCGAGAGTTTTTTAAAATCACCTCTGAGTAAGGTTGCAAAATGGACATTTTAAAGCTTGAAAAGTTTTTCTCAAATTCTTGTAACTTTGCTTCTCACTTGAATTGAAATGAATACTTATTGGTTGCTGGAAAGTGGTGGAATTGGCTAGATTTTGAAAGCAGTTGTTACTGTATTAATTGGTAGCATTTTTTAGGTTATGGGTGCAAGTAAAGGCCCAAAGGTAGGCAAAAGGGTTAGGGTTGATTTGGCCTTGCTAGGATATAGGATAAGGGCAAGTTGGATGTGAACAATAACCCAAAAGCACTAACTAAGACACTGGAAGAGAATATTCTTGGTAATCCACCTAGAGTTCTTAAGATCCCATAAGGTAAGGTTGCACTACATATCACACAGTGCGTCAAAGCTTCTCACAATTTCTCAAAACTCAAATCCTCTGTGGAATTGAAAGAATGCTTAGGTGATCATATCTTGTTGGTTTCTTCTAATTGTACTAGGTCTAAGGCTTGAAAATAACAAACTTCAACTTTTTGACTGTAGACATCCTAAGCCTAATAAAGGCCCCATATGCGACTGGATAACATAACTTGGCCCATTGCACTTCCCTTCCAGATTTCCAATTTTTACTGTCCTTGGGTTTTTTTTTTTTTTTTTTTCCTGTGCTTAGCACCCTTTTCGGCATGCCCTTAACGATCCTCCCCCTCATTTGAAAATACTGGCAGTTGAGTTTTCTAGTGCTGCAATTTGATACACCTCGAGATCTGATCTTGTGTCCTTCATGGATGCAATCGTGAAGCCTCCTAAATTTGAACTTTATGTTTAGAAAGCAATAAGTACAGTACTAAGGAATCTATATTGTCCATTATGCTTTTAGTCTAGCTTGGACAACATGATCTATAGTTGGAATAATTTGCAAATCAAGGATAACCTTGGCTTTCTCTAGAGCAGAAAATTAAGCTGCATCCTCATCCATTACTTAGATTTTCTTTATTTTGGTATCTTGGTCATCAATTTCCGTAGTATATTCTTCAGTTGCAGTAGTGTCATCTGCTTGAAGGATTTGATTTCAACCTGTAACTGACTATTGTTCACACCTCTTATCGTTTTAGGATTTTGAATAGACAAGTACGATCCTTTAGCTGTTATATCAAATTGATTTGGGAAAGCACTTGAAGCTCACAATGGTGTTACTTGCAATTTGGTTTGTGGTAAATTAGAGTAATGAGATGTTAGGAATTTATACTAAAAGACATGCTTTATGTAATACTTTTACTATTTATTAATAAATTAGTTATTTCATTTTAATGAGAATCTGTGTGAGTAATGTTTGGATTGTGTTATTTATTTAATAATTATACATGTATGTCTCTTATTCTATATAGTAGATGATTTGGTGTGTAGAGTACGGCTAATATACAGAAGATCAAATTATCGGTTCTTATGGAATATAAGCTTATCGTTCACAGTTTTAGATGAAACTAGACACACTATCAGTAAAACTGTAGCACAAGGTTTTAATAGGTCTGTCTTGACTATGAGCAACGGTATAGTTTTAACTTATTTCACTAGTACACTTTGTGTGCATTGAATAGGACCGTGTTGAGGTAATTATTTTTATACTGACTACATAAAAAAATTAATACCTCATGATTATTATGAGTGCTAATACTCTTAATCCTAAGATAATAAATAGATACGTGCATGCAGTGTTTATTGTTTTGATTCACAAAAGAGTGAGATTCTTTGTGAGTTAATAAACTTAGTGAGTTGGATAATAACATTACGTGTATAGTGAACATTAATTAATGATAGAATTCATGTCCCGGTATAGGGATTGATGATACTCCCTTGAGAAAGTTTATAAGTTTTGATTATGTCGAACCCTGCAGGTGGATTATAAATCTGACATATCAAATAAGTTAAGTGGAAGGTCTTAAGAAATTAAATAAGTCTATTAAATTTAATTGTAATAATTTAATTTAATAGACGGGTATTTGTAATCTTAACGTGGGGAGATAAATAAACATTTAATAATATAGAGCTCGAAATATAATTCCTAGTATGACAAGGAGTGCAATTATAATTCATTAGTGCTATGAATTATAATTTACGTAAATAAGGATTAATCTTGGTTGGATTAAGAATCCTTATTTGCTTAGGAAGTCCTAGTCTACTAATCTTATGATCCCTACTGTAACTTTTATATATACGCACTCTAAGAGTAACTAGAGTTACACTTGCTTATAATTAAGATATACACGTTTTTGTGAAGAAGAGAAACCCTAGTAGCTGTGAGCTCACTCTCTTTGGAGTAAGGTGTATACGAGAGATATAGCAGAAGTCCGAAGGTTGAGTTTGAGCAATTGATTCGTACTTGCCTTTGTTGCTTGCTGTTCGAGATCATAGCAGAAGGATTTTGAAATTCATAATTACTGCTATTCGGGATCAAACCAGAGAGATCTCGAAAATATGATTCTAATCACGTAGATTAGTCTCTGCTAATCAGATCAGATTTTTTGGTATTATGCATATGCACTATAGCCGAGTCGTGAAAAATTCCGCAATTCCTAGCAATAACTTATAGTATTGGCTTTTTAAAAAGTAGAAGAAAGTTGTAAGGCTTTTTGAAGGAAAAGGGCAGGATTTGGCTTGCTTTTGGAAGCAATTGGATGTCGGATGTTAGATGTCAGATTTTGATAATAGGTTGCTGGAAATTGAGCAAGTATTTTAGGGTTTCACGTGTGAAATTAAAGGCCAAAAGGTGGAGAAAGGTTTGGGTTGATTTGGGCTTGCTAGGATAATATTTAGAAGCTGTTCTATGAGTATGACTACGAACCTAGGAATAGTAACTTAAGGAAAGAAGAAGAAAATTCCCTGCAGATTTTCTTAGGAACCACTCTGTAAGTAAGGTTGCATTGTGCATAATACAGAAGCTTCAAAGCTTCGCTTCTCACAGGTTCTCACTAAACTCCTCACATGAATTGAAAGAATACGAAGATATATACCAGTTGCTAGCTTCTCTGAATTCTACTAGGAGAAGCTATAATTTGGCCATGGACCATTTACGATCCATGTCCAAAAGGTAACGAAATTATTTGATTGGAGAAGGTGCAGAGCAATGCTCATGCAAAATTCTAGGTTTGTCATTTTTATTGTTAACATCTCTACATCAATCATGTTTTTCATATGAGTTGTTTGCAGTTCCATGATGAACTGTATGTAGGTGTAACCAAGCTTTTGCTTAGTCCATGCATTTTCCTTGTTCAAATAAAATGTCTCTTTTTGTTAACAACAAACAGATTAAACAGACAGAAAAGAAGTAAGGTACAAGCTTGTAACCTCTCTCTCTCTCTCTCTCTCTCTCTCTCTCATGCAGTGCCTCCTTGGCTAAGAAGAATTACGCAAAGAATATTTGAGGAATCATGCCTGTTTCCCTCCGCAATTAATCATGTGCTCATTAATGAATACCTTCCTAACCAAGGCATAATGGTTTGTTCTGAGCACTTACACATTTTGATATCTTCTTCTTTTAATGCCTCAATTCTCTCTTGTTGCTGAATGTCTACGCCCAAGGTTGTACAGCAATGGATGTCCATTGGTCAGGATTATCCCTGGACAATCTTATTGCTTTAAAGTTTTGTATTTCTATGAGAAGCTCTACAGCACCCATGACTTCCAATAGTGAGTTGTCGGCATCTTCCGCGTAAATTTCTCTTTAGATTACAGAAAGAACATGGAATAGTGGAAGAAGAGGCTGAAAATAGCTTGATTTCTGAATATTTTTGTGCATTTTACTTCCGTGTGCTCCATTCAGATTTTGATAGTGCTTTTAGCAGCATTCCAGTGTAGTAATGGTAGTTCATAATGCAGTCACATCAGGATGGGCCTGCTTATTTTCCAGTAGTAGCAATTCTGTCTCTTGGCTCACCTGTTGTTATGGATTTTACTCCCCATCCAACAATGCACCTGTGCACAAGCACGTTAATAAAGAATTTTGAGCATGAAATTTCTGATGGAGGCGCATTTGACGTAGAAACTGAGAAAGGGCTGGACGGCCACCACCCATTTTCAGTCCTATTGATGCCTGGCAGCTTACTTATTTTCAAAGATAAGGCATACTCAGGTAGATTCAATGTTCATTCCTTTTCGCTTTTGTATCATTCATGACTATTAAATTTCTTCAAAATACTGAAATTGTAGTTATGGATTGCAGATTACTTGCATGGCATAAAAGATAGCGAGGTCCAACAATATGACGGGGTAAGATAAGCCAACTAAAATGGCTGCAATGGAAAAACATTATGGTCTATCTGATGTGTGATATGTAAACAAATCTAACTTGCATGTAATTGCAGATGAATTAGCATGGTCTTAATCTCTTTCATATTCAAATACTGTTTTCAGGCTGTGAATGTTATTGAAGGTCTGAAACGTCATGGAGTAGAAGCATTTGAAGTGAAGAAATCTGGAGATGTAAATTCTATGCAGAGACTTGAAAACAGAGTTTCGTTAACATGTCGAGTTGTTTCTAGGGTTCACAAAAATTTGTTCAAGATTTAACAATTTTTAGCAGTGTACTTCGTTTCTGCTGTAGAGATAAAAACGAGGCTACAATAAATGTTAGCATCATTTGTTTTGATGCAACACAGTTTCCAAAATTGATTTATCAGTGTAACTTATCCCAAAAAAAAAAAAAAAATTTTGTTTTCAGCATTTTTCTGGCAGTGCGATGTTGGTACGGAGTTATAAAAATATTTTCTGGTTTTTTGGGGTTTATTTATTTTTTATTTTGTATTTTTGAGTAGATGCTCAAGAATCATGTCCACCGACAATGGACATATATACATAGGCACCTGTCATTAACATGTAGATGCCTTGTCAGAAAATTTATTAAGAGGCGACTATTAAGGACAACCCAAAAACAAAAAAAAAAATTTCCTAATCAACATTATAGGGCAATTGCCTTTTATATATAGGTATGATGTAGGAAAAATATTTGTTTAAAAAAAATTGTGCAAAAAATTATAACAAAGTGATGATATTTTTATAATTAAGGACTGTTATTATGATTATTTTGTTGTAAAATGTAAAGCTTAAATCCAACCATATCACTTAAATGTTTGCACTTTCATTTCAAAAGACCTCTAAGCCTTTTTATTAAGTAACGAAATATCAATTTATGTTATTACCTTGCATTGCTGTCATCTTATTTTCTCTTATGAATGGTAAATACTTTCTACACAAGGGACATAGTTTATCTTATGGAATAATTTGACTTGGAGGAGTGATAGCATGAGTTAACCACTCGCCAAATGATCAGTTTTTCAAATAAAAAGAGGATAAGAATGAGTGAGGAAACTATCTAAAGGCAACATTTACAAGACACTAAAGCTGAGTGATGCGTGGCCGGATTATCAAAATGAAGAGGGGTCATCTTTCATTTTTCTCATATATATATAAAAAAGAGAGAAATGTGTTTATGTTCCCTTTGCTTAGCCCCTAGTGCCTCGCAACAAGCGAAATATTCCTTATCAACCCCGATCTAAGACCGTCCCCCCACATTAGGGCAAACAATAATTAAGAACTCTAGGAATGGTATCCATCCTCTATCGTGCTAGGGCAGCATTGAAGGCTCTATGGATCAAACAATCTAGTTCAAAGTGAAGAGAGACCTTCATTTTATTTCCCATACAGTCAGAAGTAACCCTTTTGCCAAATCCGTTGAACCATTTATCTTTTTCGACAAAACCCTAACCTAGGAATCACCGCCCACAATGTGTTAGATTGATTTGTTAAGGAAAAGGTCTAAGGAAAAAGGGGTTGTAAAATTGTTCATTTCATAGAAGGAAAGAAAAGAGATGAAAAGCAAAGGAAAAGAGTTATCAAGGGGCGAGAGGCCTAAAAAAAAAAAAAAAAAGACCTGAAGAAAGTCATGTTTGTGCCACCTTGAAAAACGTATAGAAAGGACAAAAGAGAAAAGTATCATGTTTATATAGAAAGGTCAAAAGAAAATGAAAGAGTCATTTCATCTTGAGAAATATATAGTAAAGGCAAGAAAGAAAATCTAAAGGTGATCCTAGGTTACAAAGAAGCTCAGTAGAACTAATAGGTTCAAAACTTTACCTTTTCTCATAAAAACCCGAAACCATAGCCTACATTACAACTCTACTAAAGTCCATTTTGATTGAAAATGGATTGTTTGATCTAAATGAACTGGATGTATTGCAGAAGCTAAAAAAAGATGCTAACCCTGTCGAAACAAAAAAGAGTCGAGGATGGTACAGATCTAAACTCTGTTGAAAGCAACATTAAATTTGAGCCTGTATAGCCCATTGTTTTGAAAACCCCATAACCTAGCCTACATTACGGTCCTAAAGCAAAATCTCCTCAGATTGAAAGACTGGTAGCTCGTTGTTCTATTAAAGGTCGAGTAAGCTGTTGCCAAAGCCCCGAAAGTTGAGAGTTTCAGCCCCAGTAATCCTATACACTAACCCCGAGATAAAGAATCGGAGGCGGTCAAAAGGTTGAGAAAGGTACAAAGTGCTATCGTTCGGTCAAGGTAAGGTCGCATCAATGGAGAGGCCAAACCCTTGAGAAGGAGTTACCATTCCAAAGATACTGAGTTTGATAGCATCCTTTATCATTCTAATAGCTAGTATATTTCTAATATACACATGCATTTTCATAAAATAAAAAAAAAAATCAGCATGAGCTTCGCAGATATAAAACATAACTCCCGGTAGAAACCAAAGTCACTAATACAGTTCAATATCATCTCATGTAATAAATATACATCATCAGCGTCTTTACACATACATATGATTATATACTTAGCTGTAGAACCTATAAATATCTTTGCTTGTCCTTGCATCTAACTATTTAAAACATCCATCTCTGTGCAAAATTTACAAAAAATAAAGCTGTCTAACATAAATACATCTCCAGGACAGGGGCAAAAGAAGATTAGGGTCTACGACAAGGGGCATCCGTCAAAGCTCAAAATCAATATCCTTCGGATTGAAATCTCCAAAATCCAGCACCGGAAGAGGTGGATAACTACTACAAGCACCAGTATCCTGTGAAGAGGACAAAACCAGAATCAGCAAGGTAAATGAATAACTAAACCATAGTAGAGCGAAAAGAAGAAGGAGGGAAGGACAAAATACCCCGCCACCTCCCATCTGAGCTCATCGAGCCGTCAAGGAAGCTACCTCTACTTGGTACTGATATCACTCCATCTGGTATTGGTCCCTTTGGTCTCTCACTGCAGTAAATTCAGCCTTGGGCACATATCTCCTGGCATAGCGCCATAAGTCGACCACCTCCTAGCCAACAGTATATCCGTCGACTACTACCTTAAACCGGGTGACGGCAACACGACAGAATGAGCCCCAAAGTGTGTAGCATAGTTCGTATCCGGAGGAAGCAGAAAACCTGCACCCGGCTGGCGCTCCTGATAAGGAATAGGAACTCCCTTTACCAAAGCTCCAAACATGTACTCCAGTGGATCTCCTGCTGACATGAACTCCTTATGAAACTGGCGCTAGTGGCGATTCCCTAGGTAAGACTTCCAAGAATCATCGCTGAGACAGGAAGCCCTTGATAGGGACAATGGGACCAAGTACCGCATCGTCTCATAATGAACTAACCTAATAAAGGGCCACCAAGTCACGTCCCTCACCTCGATCAACTCTAGGTTTGCCTGTAGCTTCATGAAGTTAATGATCTCCGATTGCTGGGCTACTCGGTTATGAGCTCACCTCAAAGCATGAGGATAAAGGTCATCCTCGATAATTATAGGGCGATGAACAGACAGGTACTCATAACTCCACCAGACAAGAAAATGCCAAAAATCGGTCATGCTGCCTCAATGAGAGGAAGTCCAGACCCGCATCAACCGAAGGAAGCAGCTGAAGGAGAAGGATCCCCAATCCAGCTAAGATAAAATCCCAAGATCAGCTACTATGCTCACCAACTAGAAAGACACAAATGAGTTGTTGTTATTGCAGAAGCAGCTGAAGATGATGTACAAAATAAGTCGCCGCCTCATGATGTCTCGCCAATCAGGTGGTGGCTCAATAGTGAAAGTACTATCATCCCGACTGAGCCAGGAGACTGGGAAGGCGGAATGCTCAGGAGGGGGCAGGTCCAGCAGAATACACGCGTCAGCCCTACTGACTGACTGCAAGGTGATCCGCCGACCTACGAAGGAAAGCCCCGCGATGATAGCCCAATCCAATGTGGTGGGACCTAGCTCAAAACCAACAAAATTGAAAGTCCCAGTCTCTTCGAACCACCTCTCAATAAACGCCAGCATTAGATGTCTGTTCAGGCGGTTAGCCTATAATCCCATGAAAGCCCCAAACCCAATCTCAGCCAAGAAAGCACAGTAAGATGGTGATGCCCGCTGCATAAACTCACAATCCTAAAGTGTCCCTAACCTTTTATGATTAAGAATTTCAAGAGAAGGTGATACATTAAATACAACCTTCAAGGTTGTCCATATTAGGTTTTCAAAACCCTAAGTGTTTTCAAATATCTTTTTAAAAATAATTTTCAAACATCACATTCTTAAAGTAACCCTAATCTTTCCAAGGTTAGGATTGTTTAAGTATAAGTAAGACATTTAACAAGGGTTCTATAACCCTAAAGTTTTAAAAAAAAAAAACTAAAAGGAAATTTCTAGTCCCTTTTCCAAACATGTTTTCAAAACTCATAACCCTAAAGGAGTTAAGTTCTTCAATGACTAACCTCTTAAGGTGATGAAATATTAAACATGCCTTTCATAAGGTAAAAAAATAACTTTCAAAAGTTTTTCGAAGACAAGTTCACAAGAACATTTCCAATTCAAACTCTACCTCCAAAGTTTTATAAACAAGACTCTAAAACTCCCTTAAGTTGTTTCAAAGAACTTCCAAAACTTCCTTGAGTTATTTCAAAAACATTTCAAAACTCCCTTAAGTTAATTCCAAAAACATTTAAAATCATCTTCAATCCCAATTTAAAAAACATTTCAAACATCTCAAGCCCTATTTCAAAGGCATTTTTCTAAACTCTCAAGTTCTCTTTTTCCAAATACCTCAAATCTGTTGGGGACTGCGGAATTTCCTATGATCTGGCGATAGTGCGTACGTATACCACCAAAATTCTTATCTGATTAGCAAAGCCTAATCCACGTGATTAGAAACATACCTTCGAGATCTCTCTGGTTTGATCTCGAATAACAAGAATCAGCACCACGCACGAAGCAACCGCTCGAACTCAACCTTCGGACTTCTGCTGTATTCCTCGTACACACCTTGCTCTACAGAGAGTGGGCTCGCCGCTGCTAGGGTTTCTCTTTCTCACAAAATCGTGTATCTCTCAATTATGTGTAGAGTCTGTAACCCTAGCAGCTCTTAGAGCGCGTATATATAAAGGCTACAACAGGGACCATAGGATTAGTATAACTAGGGCTTTCTACGCAAATAAGGACTCCTAATCCAGCCAAGATTAAACCTTATTTACGTAAATTATAATTTATACTACTAACAATTTATAATTGGACTCCCTGTTATACTAGAAATTATATTTCGAGCTCCATATTATTAAATGCTTATTTATCTCCCCACGTTAAGATTACAGATACCCGTCTATTAAATTAAATTACTAACAATTAAATTTAATAGACTTATTTAATTCCTTGAGACCTTTTACTTAACTTATTTGATATGTCAAATTCATAATCCACCTGCAGGGTTTGACATAATCAAAACTTATAAGTTTCCTCAAGGGGAGTATCATCAATCCCTATACGGGGACGTGGATTCCATCAATAATAAACATTCACCATACACGTAATGTTATCGTCCAACTCACTGAGTTTATTGACCTACAAAGAATCTCACTCTTCTGTGAATCAAAACAATAAATACTACATGCATGTGTCTATTTATTATGTCAGGATTAAGAGTATAAGCACTCATAATAATCATGAGGTATTAATTGTTTTATATAGTCAGTATAAAAACAATTACCTTAACACGGTCCTGTTCAATACACACAAAGTGTACTAGTGCAAGGAGTTGGAACTATACCATTCCCCATAGTCAAGATAGACCTATTAAAACCTTGTACTACAGTCCTACTGATGGTGTGTCCATTTCCATCTAAGACTGTGAACGATTAACTTATATTCTATAAGAACCGATGATCTGATCTTCCGTGTGTAAGCTGTACTCTACACATCAAATCATCTACTATATAGAATAAGAGACACACATGCATAATCATTAAATAAATAACGCAATGCAAACATTTCTCACACAGATTCTCATTAAAATGAAATAACTAATTTATTAATAAATACTAAAGCCATTACACAAAGCATGTCTTTTAGTATAAATTCCCAACAAAAGCATCTTCAAAACTTTTCAAAGATCTCCAAATGTCTTCAAAACTTTCTAATGGCCTCAATGCGACTCTTGTCTATCGGGCCCTTGCTTGAACTATGAATGACTTGATTTTTGTCAAATGAAATACTTAAGCAACCTAAAATAGTACAGTCATAACCTTTATTTCAACCTAAGTTTCCTTTTCAAAAAATTTCTATCAATTCAAGATTTTTATTTCGAATCCCTTCAAAACTTTCAAATTTTCAAACATCTTTCTCAAACTTGCATCATGCATCATGCATCATTCATCCAAAAAGTAATGACCAAACCTTATTTTCAAAATTCTAAAGTAGATATTATGTAGATAATAGTAACCGGTTATTCAAGTGAGTGAATTAAGAGTGATTAGACATGTAGGTACTGAAAGGGCAAGGTAGGGTCATGATCTTAGGATATCTTCCCTACATGTAACCAACCCCCGGACTATAGATTTCTATTTCGAAGACCAAAATTGGAGTCACGTTTTTCAACAGGGCTTTCCATTGGTTATTAATACCTATTTTCCAAAAACCTTCTTCAAAGGATATTTTCAAAACCTTTTCAAAAAATTTAAGTTTAGTCTTCGGATTACATTTAGTCTTAGATGACCTAACACATATTTAACTATGTTAAGTGGCGACTCCAAACTTTTTTCCAAAAGCCCTTATTTAAGTCAATTTTAAAATCAAACCTAGTCACACTCGTCCTTCTAGGAGAATAAGTTCTAACGAGAGAGTACTGTACTTTTTCCCGAGCCAAAAGGGCTTTTGGGGTTCAAAAATTGAGGCGCGATAGCTGGCAACTCCACTAGGGACACGTAGAGGGTTCGGCTATTATCATATTTCTTTACCCTTCACTCACCCAGAATCTCTGGTTACTTTGTCCAGTTTTATCCATTTTTGAAAAATTTTCTAAGTTTGCAACAAGTTTTTCAAAATCCTAAGTTTGTAAAAATAAACATTATTTTCCAAAAAAAAATTTTCAAATAAGTGTCATCACTTGCATTCATTGCTTACATTCATGCTCTTGCATCGACATCCATTTGCATACTCTTACATTGCTTTCCATATTCATGATCTTACACTGACCATTCGTTTTATCTTGCATTGAGTTTTTTTTAAAAGTTACTAACTTCTTGCATTTTCTTTTGAAGGTGGACCTTTGTTCATACTTTATTTTATGTCATATTAACTGTCATATATGTGATGAATGAACAGAAAGAGATGTGTGTTGTTGGGTCATTTTCTCTATTTTTCACAAAATTCACACACACTTAGTGTACTCACTTGCATTTTTATTTTTGTATTATTACCTAATTACTACCCTTTTAGTTAGAAGGGGGAATAGTACATTGACTGTAGGCGGATGCTGTGTCAGTTTCTCAGCCTGCTTACTGTCTCTTGATAATTCCCCCGCTTGAACCACCAACCAAAGATGGGCTTCACCTTTTCGGGGGTGGACGTCGGAGGTTTGAAAGTTCGGGAATCGAACTTTTTAGGAAGCATTAGTAAACGCCCAACCTCATGCTCATGTAGCACCCTATGCATAGCCGAACCTCTGCCGAATTTCAAATACATGCGTCAATTTCAAAAACAGGGAGGAAAAGGCGACTGCTTTACTTTTTCGTACTTTTTGCCCAATTTAACTACTTAAATTCATGCTATTACATTGCTTGTACACTTTCCTTCGCTATACAATTGTCGTACTACTCATGCATCTCTTAGCATTATAACTGCTCAGACATTCAAATCAAACCCTACCAAAACTCTTAAGAGTACCAAGTGACCCTATGGACACATAGCATGTAAAAAAATGACATCTTTCAAAGAGGGGTCCCAATTCCTCTTGGTTCATGGAGATAGGATTATCAAAAAGACAAGGGGCAACCAAAAAGCAAGGTCTTTCACCGACCTACATCCAAGAAAAAGGGAGGCGAATCCAAAGATTCAAGAGTAATTTAGGATTTCAAATAAAAAAAAAAGTAGATAGGCGAATGTCCCAAGGAAAATGTTTCCCTTCCCCTTCAAATGTACTTTCAATTCCATGTATAAAAAAATAAGAAGAGTCAAATGCAATAAAATTGTCCTTCCTACTTTCATCGAATGAATACATGAATGTATGAATAAATAAATATACAGGCTCGCACATGTACAGTATTGCATACAGGGGCAACCCTCTATCTCCAAAAGTGAGCCAACACATTATGCTTAGTCCCCCTCTCAAAGTAAGGGCACCCCTATGGCATGCATTGCATAAGAATTTTCAATCTAAAGGCACTAACTTCTCCTTTTTATTTTTATTTTTACATTCTCATTGTCTTCTCCCTTACCTATAACGGTCAAGAAAATCAAAGGATAAAGCAAGAATAAAAAGGGGGTTTTCTAAATTGCCTATTCATTGCCATTATACTGCCCATGTATTTAGTATTATGTTCATACGTCATATCCATTCCAAGACAAGAGTGTCAAGAAACTCAAGTCCTTGCATTCTCATGCATTCGATGAACTATAGAGAGAAATGAGCAAATCCAATCTCGTGCTAAAAGAAGCCTACCTAAACTCCAAAGGGTTCACGTAACCCTACAGATTCATGGCATGCATAGAATCATATTTCAAAAGAGGCCAAAATCTCTATCCGTCCATGGAGGCTGGATTGCCTAAACAAAGAAGCATCAACCGACCCATACAAAAGAGGTATTGTATTGCACATAGAGGCAAAATCTCACCTCCAAAATGGACTCAACATTATGCCTAGATTCCCTTCTTTGATTCCCTCAAGGAAGGGACCTCCATAGAACATGCATTGCATAAAATCTTTAACTCTACATGCTAATTGCATTTTGTTTTTCTTTTTCCAGGTCCAAGAGCACAGTTAAACTGATAGAATCCCTCCAACACCCTACCCAATTCATAATTCATGTAAAGCTATAACCCCGACACAATGTTGCCATTCCACCAGACCTCAAAATCTTGAAGTCATCCCTGTGTAATCAGATGACATACATGAAAAATGGAGTGTGTAAGACGCCAGTGTGATTTCAAAACCAATTTGAGGGGTTTATTCTAAAAAAGGGGGATTTTTTTCAAACCCGTCTTTCAGCTTTTAATTCAAATTTGAGCATGAAAATAACATCATCTAAATGAAAAGAATTCAAAGTTTTCATGTTTATGTCATTATCTCATGGATTTCCACGAATGATGTTCTTCTCTAGGAATTTTTTCCTGAAATGTTTTACCCCGACTTGGAAGATGGGATAGCATAAGCACCACATTCGGCAGAAACAATCTCTGACTCTAAAAAGAGGGGAGAGAGAAATAGGAAGAGAAAAGGGAAATACAAAGAGGTGAGAGATGAGAATCAATCACATAGCTCGTTGAAGTCCAAGGAGTGAATCTTTGAAAAACATTATAAAAAATCAAAAATATCTTTGTTAGTGTTTGTCTTACACATGAACAATCATTGGGGCAAATATTCAATTAGGAACAAATTGATATGCATGCTTGTTGGAGATTGAATCTTGTGTGCATGATCACTTGCATAAATATGAGTATCAATGGTTTTGATGATCATTATCATATTAGTGATTCATGTTCAACTTAACACACACTTCTCGAGACTTCTTAGAATCTAAAATTTGCCTTTATGATATATTTTAGCTGGTTCTGCCATTGTTAAAAATTTGCAGATTATCGCACACCTAGATTGACCTTTTGTCGATTCCCTCTCCCATCACTTATGAAAAAGGTTACCAGTAAGTGCGAGTGCAGCTACTATTGTTATGTGATAATAGAAGAAGGCTACCTACTCATGTGTGTGAAAACCGCCATATTTTTATTTTTCAATGTTTCCATTATTGAAAAGATGGGGTTGGAATTCCATCAAAAAAAAAAAGAGGATCATGGGATGAGACAAGTTTGACTTCTAGGTGTGTCAATCTGCAAGCTATTAGACATGGTACGTTATCCTAGATCATGCCTAGGGTCTATATTCTCATTAGTCTCTGTGAAGTTCATGCATATACCACTACATTGTTATTGATATGGTCTTGGTCATCTCACAACCAATTGTGCTTGTTTTGTGTGATTTCATGCATATTTGATGTTGATCTTTTTGAGCTAAGCCACATCTTGATATTCATGAATCTATATTTGCCCTACATTAATTGATCATGTCTTTATAAGGCTCCTATAATATGAAAAGTTCAATGGTTCTACAAAAAAATTATTGGCTTTCCTGCACTTTTAAATAGCTTTTAAAGTCTTCTCGGACTAAGGACAGAAGTTACCTGTTGCTTTCCCAAAAGGCGACGTCGGCCGTCACCAAATCCCAAAAGAAATTCCCAGAAAAAGCTGAGAGGCCAACCTTAGAGAGTTTTTCCTTTCACAAGATAAAAAAAAATAAGAGAGTCAATGGGTTAAATCTCTGAAAATAGTGCAAGTGCTATCACATCCTGGTAAGAAAATGGTAGAGCTAGAAAGGGAAACCCTAAGAGAAAAATATAAATTCAAATATTGCTTGATCTTGAGATAAGACACTCATAACTGAATATGAACCCTGGGGCAACCCCCGAGACATGCATTCAACTCCATTATTGTATAAACATGTGCATTCATCAAAAAGTATGATGTGCATTCAACTCTATTATTGTATAAACCTGTGCTTTCATCAAAACATATGACGTGCATTCAATTTCATTCATGTATGTGGATTCAACAAAAAGTATGACGTGCATTCAATTCTATTCTTGTGTGTGCATTCATCAAAAAGTATGACATACATCCAAAATTCCATCTCTATGCATTCATCAAAACATTTCCATTTATGCTTAAGCATGTGCATTCATCAAAAAGTATGACATGCATTCATTTCAATCTCTGTGTAAACTCGTACATTCATTTATTCATATTCCTGTCTAATATGTGTATGACATGCATTCATTTCAATCTTTGTGTAAACTCATACATTCATTTATTCATATTTTTGTCTAATATGTGTATCCATCCATGGGTATAACATACATCGTTGCATTCATCAAACGTATGACATGCATTCAATTTCATTCATGTATACGGATTTATCAAAAAGTATGACGTGCATTCATCAAAAAGTATGACATACATCCAAAATTCCATCTCTATGCATTAATCAAAAGTAAGACATACATTCATTTCCATTTATGCATAAGAATGTGCATTCATCAAAAAGTATAACATGCATTTATTTCAATCTCTGTATAAATTCGTACATTCATTTATTCATATTCCTGTCTAATATGTGTATCCATCCATGGATATAACATACATCGTTTTAACTTCCTGTAAAAACTTTATACAGCTTAATCTTACCTTTTCAAACAATGAAGACTGGGGCAACGTCCCACTCTCAATCTCCCCAACCAACTTTGGAAAGCCTAATTAAACATTCTCAAATCATTAAAACTGGGGCATTGACCCACCCTACACCTCCCATTCAATTTCAAACCAATCGATCCATTCAAAAAAGAACCCACCAATGATGTTCGACCTTCTAAATCCCTCAAACTTTTCAAAAGAGACCTCACCCCCTCCAGAAACAAACTTAAGATGTTCAACTTCAGAAAAGTACAACCCCTCAGAAGATACGTCAGCAAAAATCTTGTTATGCCTAGCAAAAGCAGAACTCGACAATCAAACAAACACTGAGTAACCCGATCTCTAGAAATCTCAATCCAAGAAGCCACAAACGTCTTCTCCTCCAATGTTCAAGATAAAAGAACTGTAAGCAGATCCCTCCAAACCAAAAGTATAATTCTTACCAAATCAAATCAAAATATTTCAAAAAGCGAAAGCCCTTTCAAGTTAAAAAATTCTTAACTACTTTTTCTACAAAAAGTTTCAACTCTAGTTTTAACATCCATTCTAAAAGATCAAAACTCTTGCTTTCTTTCAAATTCAAAATCAATTTTCTAAAGTCTAATAAATTTTTCTAAAAAATTTTCTTCAAAAAAAGTTTCAAGTCAAAATAAATTTCCCAAACGTTTTTGCTTTGAAAAAAAAATCAAAAGTCTCAACTCAAAATGAATTTTCTATAAATTTTGTTTTTAAAAGTTCAAATTTCGAGTTATAATGAATTCTTTATACATTTTGTCTTTAAAAGTTCAAATTTCGAGTCAAAATCAAGTTTCAAGTCAAAACAAATTTCCTAAACATTTTTCTTTCAAAAAAAATCAAAAGCCTCAAGTCAAAATAAATTTTCTATGCATTTTGTCTTCAAAAGTTCAAATTTCGAGTCAAAATGAATTTTTTAAGTCAACAAATTTCCTAAACGTTTTGCTTTTAGAAAAAACAAAAGTTT
The DNA here is from genome assembly GCA_033060915.1 of Euryodendron excelsum. NCBI lineage: Eukaryota > Viridiplantae > Streptophyta > Magnoliopsida > Ericales > Pentaphylacaceae > Euryodendron > Euryodendron excelsum. The sequence continues at coordinate 51,611,267 of CM065380.1, read as the reverse complement.
CAAGTCAAAATAAATTTCATAAACATTTTCGAGAATTCAAATTTCGAGTCAAATTGAATTTTCTAAACGTTATTGCCTTCAACGAAACAAGTTTCAAGTCAAATCAATTTTGAGGTTTTCTAATCTTTTTCCTTCCAAAAAAAAAAAAAAAGTTTCAATTCTAGTATAATTCTAGGTTTTCCAAACTTTTCCTTCAAAAAGTTTCAACTCTAGTTTTAACATCCATTCCAAAAGATCAAAACTCTTGCTTTCTTTCAAATTTGAAATCAATTTTCAAAAGTCTAATAAATTTGTCTAAAAAAATTTGTTCAAAAAAAGTTTCAAGTTTCAAGTTTCAAGTCAAAACGAATTTTCCAGTCAAAACGAATTTTCCAAACATTTTTGCTTTCCAAAAAAAAATCAAAAGTCTCAACTCAAAATGAATTTTCTATAAATTTTGTTTCTAAAAGTTCAAACTTCAAGTTGTAATGAATTCTCTATACATTTTGTCTTCAAAAGTTCAAATTTCAGGTCAAAATCAAGTTTCAAGTCAAAACAAATTTCCTAAACGTTTTTCTTTAAAAAAAAAATCAAAAGTCTCAAGTCAAAATAAATTTTCTATACATTTTGTCTTCAAAAGTTCAAATTTCAAGTCAAAATAAATTTTTTAAGTCAACAAATTTCCTAAATGTTTTGCTTTTAGAAAAAACAAAAGTTTCAAGTCAAAATAAATTTCCTAAACATTTTCGAGAATTCAAATTTTGAGTTAAATTGAATTTTCTAAATATTATTGCCTTCAACAAAACAAGTTTCAAGTCAAATCAATTTTGAGGTTTTCTAATCTTTTTCCTTCAAAAAAAAAAAGTTTCAATTCTAGTAAAATTCTAGGTTTTCCAAACTTTTTTCTTCAAAAAGTTTCTACTCAAAATCAATCTCTAGGTTTTCTAAACTTTTTTCCTTCAAAAAGTTTCATTTCAAAATCATTTCACCAGTTTTCCAAAGCTTTTTACTTCAAAAAATTTTATCTCAAAAATATTTCTTGGGTTTTTCGAGTTTTTTCCTTCAAAAGCTCTATTTTTAAAGATTTGGGTTTTCAAGCTTTCACCTCAAAAAGTCTAACTTTCAAAATTTTGAGTTTTCAAACTTTCGCCTCAAAAAGCCTTGCTTTTCAAAATTTTCGGGTTTCTCGGGCTTTTTCCTTCAAAAGCTCCGTTTTTAAAAAATCTAAGGTTTTCTAGCTTTTCAAAATTTTTGGGTTATCGAGCTTCCTCCGAAAAAGCAAGTTAAGTTTCTGAGCTTTCTCTGAAAAAGCAAATTAGGTTTCCGAGCTTCTGCCGAAAAAACAGATTGAGTTTCTGAGCACTCTCCGTCAAAAGTAGATTAAGTTTCCGAGTTTCCTTCGAAAAAGTAGATTGGGTTTTCGAGCTTTCTCTGAAAAAACAGATTCGGTTTTCGAGCTTCCTTCGGAAAAGTGGATTGGGTTTCAGAGCTTGCTTAGAAAAAGCAGCTTCGATTTTCGAGTTTCTCCGAAAAAGCAAATTAGGTTTTAGAGCTTTCTCCAAAAAAAAAGCAGATTAGGTTTTCGAGTTTCCTCCGAAAAAGTAGATTGAATTTTCAAACTTTCTTCGTCAAAAGCATATTAGGTTTTCGAGCTTGATTCAATTTCTAAGTTTCCTCCAAAAAGCAGATTGGGTTTCTGAGCTTGCTCTATCAAAAGCAGATTTGGTTTTAAGTTTTCTCCTACGCCCAAAACACTTTTCAACCTTAAAACTTCAAAACTCAAACCCCAGATTTCAAAATACTTCAAATCTGGTCCCTCAAATCGTCTCGCGGTTAACAAGGGATCATTCCTTTTTCATTTTCTACCTTCAATAAGCAAAGACAGAAAAACAAGGGTAGCTGTAAGCACCCTATTTTTGCCCACTCAGCAATCTCCAGCTCAATCAAATCTAGTTTCAAATATCACAACACATACGAGCTTGAGTTGGCTCTTTCAAAAACTCCAATCTAATCAACTAGACACTTCTCAAGCCTGTAAGGCCCATTTAAAGCTAAAAACCCCCAACGCCATCCAGGCAGCTTTCCGAGACTGAACGGTTGCGGAACCAACGCCATCCAGGTAGTTTCCGAGATCGAGCGATCTCGGGGACCAACACCTTATCAAATTCTAGACGATTCACTTTTGCCACCTACTAGCTCGCCAATGTGGAATGTTTGTCATCTGGTAGTTCTCCGATACCAGGCGATCTCGGGGACCAACACCACCCTATAGGTAGCTTTCTGAGATCAGGCAATCTCAGGAACCAACACCACCCCAAAGGTAGCTCTCTAAGACCGGGCGGTCTCAAGAACCAACACCTAGGTCAACATCTTGGGCCTTGGGCCTCCATGCACGTCTTTGAGAAAGTTTAAAATCTCTTAAAACAGTAAGTTCACCATTCCACAATGTTTCTAGACGATTAGGCATACTCAATATGCTATCTTGACCAATTCTGGTCCTGTTCAGGTCAACTTCGGTTAAAATAACCGTTTTGCCCCTAGCACTCCAACACAGTATGAATCCTACTAAACAATGAAAACATCTTCCAGGACCGTCCCCAAACATTCCGACACGCTTCATATGCCATTCCAATCCATCCTGACCCTTTCCGACCAATTCCGGTCAAAATAACCATTTTATCCTCAGTGGCCCAAGTGCACCCTAAAACCACACCGACTCTAGGTACCAAACCAGCAGATCCAATCATACACCTTAGTTCAATCCAAGCTGAGCCATATGACTCTAAACACTTCTAAGTCAACAAAAGTCCCTGAGAGCGTCTCATAAACGCTCCACTAGTGTTGTCTTTTTTTCTTGATTTTCGGATTATAATGCACTGTCAAGTAACTTGGAAAATGCGTAAATCATGAAATTCTCAAAAACCTGTCCATTGGCCTTTCCATTGATACGGCTCGATTGAATAGATCGCTTCTCGAAGCCCCCGATCGCATAGCTCAAAAATTGACACTTTTAGTAACCCTTGGAGCATCTCATAAATGATCCGATCAATACGATCCGATTGGAGAGATCACTTCCATAAGCCCCGATCACGTGGCCAAAAAACAACTACTTTTGAACATCCATGGAGAATATCACAGACGCTCCGCAAAAGTGTGTTTTCATACACACTTCCCAAGACGATATCCTGCTCTTCCGAATACCTTTCAAGCTCTCCAAAAATTCTTAGTCCTTAAAAAATAGTAGGGGAACATCGTGGACACGATTGATTTCCCCGAATCTTTTTCGGATTGCATAATTATCGAGGCAAAGTTAACACAAATTTTTTTACGACGGAGCGTATGCTATATGCGCCCAAATTGTGATCAGATTGATCAAGACTTTGTTTGCTCTCCAAGTTGGGTCAGTACAGAGTTTGACACATGGCATTCAACCAGTGGAACAGTACTAGTGCATGTGCTATATGTGCTAGGGTAAAAATTGCCCAGACGTATGTAGTACATGGGCCAGCTCTCACCAGTTTGCTTATAAATAGAGGCCTCCCCCTCTGCATATTTTAGAATTGAAAATAATAGTGAAACTCTACAGAAATAGCCTCTGAACTCCGAAATTCTATGTACATCTCACCCTCCAAGCACCTAAGTTAGATTCAACCTCTCTATAGCCTATAAACTCCATCTATAAGGCTTCTAATGCCTTAAAAGAATCATTTTCAGCCCCTTCAAGCCTCTTTAAGGCTACTTAAGTTCAAGACAAGTCATCCATGGAAGCTTGAAAATGCTTTGAAGATAAAGGTAATATTCTCTTTTAGATTTTGCCATTCCCAGTCTTCTCTTCTCCCTTATAGCCTACTTAGGCTATTCTCTATTTTAAACCCCCAACTTTTACCTCCATTTCTTGCATGCTTGAAACAAGTGAACTCCTAGTTCATGCCTAGAGAAAAGCTTGTGAGAGCCACCATGTAGGAGGATCTCTCACTAGCCTACTTTAAGATGGTATGACCTTGGAGCACCTTGCAATTTGGTATGGCTTATTAGTCTTGTATGATTTCATGACCCCCCCCCCCCCCCCCCCCCCTTTTGCATATGGTTACCATATTTATGTATTGCATGCTTGGCCCCATTTTCATGTTCATCATCATTTTGCAAAAACTTTCACCATCTCATTTCTATGTCCTGTTTCAAATTTCATATTCAAGTGTTTTCCTAAAAAGGGATCTAAGAATTGGTTCCTTGAAGCCTAGGTCAATTTTCATATCCTAGAGAACCCCCCCCCCCCCCCCCCCCTTTAGTCCATTGACTTCATTTTGCATCATTTTATTTTATAATCTTCAAATTGTATTAAAATAGTTTTCAAACCTTGTATTCAATTTGATTTTCTCAAGTTTTGCTCTATTGAGTTTTGTGGTTGAAATGATCCTTGTGGAATCCTCTCTTAAGTGGTCTCCTCATTTATTAACCATAGGAACCCAAGCTTATTAGAGTGGTTTTCTACACCCCAAAAGTGGTTTTCAAAACAACCCTCTTCAAGAAGGGTTCTCAGATTTCATTCTCTTTAATTTGTATAGAAATGATTTCCCTAAACTACCATTTTCATCTTAATTTTTAGAAGTTTTGCTCTCTTGAATATTGTGGTTGGAATGATCCCATAGAGTCCTCTTTGGAGTGATTTCCTTCAAATCAACCATATGAACCCTTATTCCTTAGAGTGGTTTTCAAAATCTTGAAAGTGAATTTCCAAAACTAATTTTCAAAGGTTTATTCTCTTTAATTTTCCAATCAAAGAAGTCTTCAAAACTATCAATTCAATATTAATTTTCACAACTTTTACTCTCTTGAGTTAGTGGTTGAAATGGTTCCAAGGTAACCCTCTCTTGAGTGGTTTTCAAATACCAACCATGTGGACTTAACACTCACTTAAGTAGTTTTCATATAATAGTTTTTCAAAACACACTTTCAATTTTTATGCATAAAATCACCTTTTCAAAACCACTAGGTCTAAACCCTAATTCAAAACTACTAGGTCCAAACCCTAGTTCAAAATCACCTTTCCAAAACCAGGAGGGCGCCTAGTGGCGCAATGGGTTGCCAGGAGGGCGCCATTGTGCACCAGGGGGCGCCTAGGGGCGCGCTTCCTAGCCACAATTTTGGCTCACTTTGGTAAAATAGTCATATCTCACTCTAGAAAATTCAAAATGGCACACCGTTCAAAGTATTAAAAAGTAGACTCATAGAACTTTCTATTGATATAAAGTTTGTACTTTAAATATTTGTAAATTGTGAGATATTGTATTGTACTCTAGTTATGCCAAATGAGTGATTCAATTGTGATTATAAAGCAGTAACAGATGGAAATATAAGATATTGTTATTCATATTGAATGAATGTCATATTATGAATGGTGGTGTTGAATATGGGGAGTTTAAGATATTCTTTCTCATATTGTATGGAATGTCTTATTATCTATATTGATGGTGATTGGTGGTTTATGAGGTGATGTTGCATATAATACATAATGCGTGCATAACTTGCATTGCACAGGAGAAAGTTTGGTCACGTGAGACCAACTTAAGGTTTAATTATAGTGGACTAACCTGAAGGGTTTCACGGTGGATAGCCTTTGATAACAAGCCATCGATGTATTGGGCCAATGTTATCATAAATAGCACGCTCATTTGTGGTGTATCATACATTACATTACATGAAGAGATATTACATTTTAGTAATGGCAGTTTATTTATTGGTAGATTATTCATTGATTATCTATGATTCATTCTTTATGAGTTTGAGTATCTTCGTGAGCGCGTTGATATATAACTCACACCCACACAGATTGTCTTGCAGATGAGATGGGAAAGGAGGTTCAATCCACTACTGTCACTGTCATTGTTGATGTTAGTGTCGAGTTGGAGAGCTTCAAGAAGCTCTTGTTGATGTGTCGATGGTCCTTGACTATGTTGTATATGAGATGATAGTACTTGGAGTTCATTTACAGTTAGTTTGTAATTATTATGAGTTTAATTTGATAATGTTTTTATAATGCATTGTGGAGGTTTATAGATGGCTTAGTTATATAATGATGTTGTTTAATCCTTTTAAGATTTTTATCTTTGGGATTGTTGTGAAGTTTCGCTCACAGATTGGCGAAAAAGTGATTCAATTGATGGGATTTGGTATGATACTTGTGTGAGAGAAGGGATGTCATGATTGGGGTTTTGAATAAGACGACCTTTTCATTTTTTTTTTTTTTTCATATTGAAAAAGTAATAAGAATGATGGTTGTTAAGCTTTTTATCATCCTGTCGTCAAGCTATTTTCTATAGGACCTCCACTACAGTATCGTCACTACAATAGAGTTTAACCACCAAGTTTGGGATGGATTGGTGTGGTTCCTCTACGCCTAGGACACCAGAATATCAAACCAAATGGAATTCGTTTCTTGTACGACCCAAAATAAATTGAATATAATTCCCTCCATGCAATACCCTTCCAGATTAAACTATCTCCCTTTCTGGCTGACATGTGTGATCACACTCGCCTAAGAAGATGTTAATGACGCTTGATTAGAAGTCGATGTAACACCTAGTCGTCAAGCTCTTGTCCAATCAAGCCATGCCATGTGTCTACCTCATTAAGTGTGGATTAGGCCAGCATTTAATACTTATTATACACTCATTTAATGCTTAGATCTTGCACTTGAGTGCCTCTAGAGGGAGTCTCTCTTTCTCTAAGCTGGTTGATAAGACAAGTCCTCGCATGCCTCGAGGGGAGGGGGCTGAGAAGTTCAACAGTTCCCTTTAATTCTAGCATCCAGTCCATAGTCCATGTGAGGTCTCGAACAAAGGTGAAAAGGGGGATGCTGAGACACAGAGCTTGTATCTGACGATCCTTGGAGGCTACTTATATAAGGGTGGCTGAAGCGATATAGGTGTTGAGCTTGGCATAGGGGAGCTCTTAAGACCACCTTCACGAGGTTGGGCCAAAGGCTCCAGTGAGGCACCTAGCCTGTTGCAAGAGCGAGGGGCACGAAGGGCATCGAGCCTACCACAAGAGCGAGGTTGCGCTGAAGGGCTCCAGTGAGACGTTAAGCCTGATGCAAGAGCAAGGGGGCGCGAAGGGTGCCGAGCCTACCGCAAGAGCAAGGCTGGGCTAAGGGGCTCCAGTAAGGCGCTGAGCCTGATGCAAGACCAAGGGGGCGTGAAGGGAGCCAAGCCTGCAGCAAGAGCGAGGCTGGGCTGAGGGGCTCCAGTGAGGTTTCAAGCCTGCTGTAAGAGTGATGGAGCGCAAAGGGCGCCAAGCCTGCTGCAAGAGCGAGGGGCGCGGGGAGAGGCGCCTAGCCTACTGTGGGGCATTGTTGATACTATGTTGACTTTGAGATACCCTGGAATGGTCCCACATGGCCTGCCAGCTGGGTAAGTTGGTTAGCTACATGGCACCCATGAATGTGGGTACCTACAGATTACATCTAGTTCATTGATTATGGAATAGAGAGAATCCAAATCCATTTTATTCATACCTTCTCAAAGATTATGATTAATTGGAAGGTAGGGTTTGAGTATTTGAGAAGGCTTGTAGTTGTAGGCAATGTTTTGAAACCCAGACCGTTTAGCAAACTCAAAAAGGGACCGGGTCACTGGTTCAATCGGAATTGAACCGTGACGTCATAATTACATTATAACTATATTTAAATATATATATATATATATAATAATAGAAATTATAGTTATGATTATGCAATTTAGAACCTAAAATATCAAATTTATTGGTCATGCTTTTGTGAAAGAAACTGAAAACATTCGCACTCCAAATGATTCAATCACCAAGATTCCAGCAAAAGGGAACCACTCCAAAATGATTCTATTAAACAAGTAAATCATTTCCTTTGTGAAAAAATATGTAATTAAGCATCACTGATTCATCTCACTACATTGTTTATCAAAATAAATAAATTACAAACATCACTGATTCATCTCACTTCATTGCTTATGAAGAAAAAATAAAGATCACATATTCATCTCATTCTTACCAATGAGACCCAGAGAAAAATATCCACCAAAACCAAATGGCTGGAAAAAATTATAGACATATAAACAATTATATAATATAGATATATCTGTATAAATATACATAGTATACGTACACAGAGAATAAGAATTAGTGATATTAGATGGTAATCCTGAGCTCCACTCGCCTTCTTCCTCAAGAGGGCAGTCAATCTCCTCCGTTCTAATGCAATTGAATATTAAAGTCTCCAAAGATGCAAATATAGGTTCAATTGAAAGTTGAAAGCCTAACATGAAACGAAAAAGACTTGTATACATATATATATATATATATATACATATAAGAACATACACGTATACATAGAGGGTAGACAAGGGAGGTGATGAAGGAAGGAGAAGTTGACGGAACTGCAAAGTGCAAACACCGGCGTCCATCCAAAACCACCAGCCGGCGAGGAAGTCCGCAACCGAAAGTCAAAACGATTGGTCGAACAATCGCCACAGCCCCACAGTGCACAACTCTACCAAATTTATCCTTCATGAAGTCCAATAATACTTCTTTGAGAGGAAGAGAGAGCACCTGCAGTCACCGGAGAGGAGGGAGTGGAGGCAGGAGGCGTGGCCACATAAGGCGGCATCGAATAGGGTTAGCGGTTTTGGCCGGTTTTACTACAGTATGGGTTGAAGGGGTAACCGGACCGTTTTTGAATCGGTTGAACTATTCGGTCCAGTCCAATTTTTAAAACATTGGTCGTAGAAACCCAACAATTTATTCTATAGAATGATTTTTATAGATGACCAGAGATGGATGAAAAGAAAAAAAATAGAGAAGTTGAAACAGGAAAAGATATGGAAAAGACACAAAAATGGAACGAAAACTTGCCAAGTTAGAATTTATCCCTTACAATAGTTAGTTTTTATGTTCCCATGGGAGTTAATCCTGAACCAATAAAAATAGGACAAGGATTTTCTCCAACTTAAATTGGAGGAATTCCTCCTGCCTTGTTTATGTGGCAATATATCATTTGATCATGTATTTATGTATTTATTTTTATTTAAATATCTTTTATAAATATAGTAATTCTATGATTGGTGCCTAAAATCTAGAGAGAATATAATCATATATATATAAAAGTTGTGTTTATCCTTATATTTTGCACATCTCCTACGTAGCGCTTTAAATGTTTAGATACTTTTAAAATGTCACGTCACAGGGGCAATTGATTAGATAACTATTAAATTTATTCTTTTATTAAACTCACTGGATTAGTTTTGTAAGATATATATATATATATATATATAAAATAAGATAAGATTAGTTTTGTAATATAGATAAGATACATATATATAATATCAGATATCAGATTGTCAGAATATTTCTAAACTTAATATCTATATTAAAAGTGATTATAATTAAATAAAATATCATATATATATATATATATATCAATATCTATTTACATTTTAAAGATACGATACAATATATTAGTTTTGTAATATATATATATATATATAAAGATAAGATTAGTTTTGTAAGATAGATAAGATAAATATATAATATCATATTGTCAGGACTTTTTCTGAACTTAATATCTAAAAATGTGATTATAATTAAATAAAATACCATATAAATCAATATCTATTTATATTTTAAAGATACGATACGATATGATTATATAATTAATTATTATAAATTTTAAATTAAGTATTTATGATTTGAACAACTCTTACTCCCATGTATTATACGGGTTGACACCTAGTTAGATTAATAACACAGTTTTAACATGCAGCTTAGTGTGTTGCCACGTACACAAGCCAGGAGGAATGTCTCCATCCTAGGTTAGAGGAAATCCTTGTCCTAAAAATATTACTTTACAAATAAGTGCACATTTCAACTTTAGAGGATTTAAACTCTGAAAAGATACATATTTTTCATCTAAAATAATGCACTAGTAGTATTTTAAAATTATGAGCCGTCTTGATTGATGTTTTGATTTAAAGTGATTCAATTATGAAAATTGTTCAATGTATAAACTTGTTTTTCAGTTTGTACGGAATATAACTCTATTATTTGATGCAATTGCGACATTGATCAAGAAGGAAAGAACCAATGGTTTGCTTTGTGATTAGGACTAAAGAATTGTCTCTCAGAATATGAATTTTTTTTATTCTTCTATTATTTGTTAGAAGTAATTGAAGGATCCCAAATCCACTTAATCCCCTTCCTGCACTTTAAATCCTGAACTCTCTATTACACAAAAGTATCTCACGCGAAAAGGCAACAAAAAGAAATACCCGGCCGACCAGAAAATGAATGAAAACATGTATAAACAAATACAAATAAGGAAGCCAAAATTTAAAGACATGTTTCGTTAGGTTTGATACATGCATTATCAGCCAAGCTATGTTGTTCCACCCCTCTCTAATACAAACTCCTCTCCCTTCCCATTTTTTTTTTTTTTTTGCTTCTTTTATGCGTACACGTAAAGTTTGTAAGTGCGATGGTGTGATTCACTTGGCTTAAATATGATCTCGATTGTAGTCTTCTTCTTCTTGAAACCTCGATTATCTCAACCCCTGAACTTCACAATTCTATCTGGTGCCAGGTGACATATGTCTTTCTCATGTCGCTCATGCACATACAATACTAATACGAGAGAGAGTTTAGATGGTGTAAGGAGCAGGGTTGGGCAAGCCCTGGACAATGCCACACAGCGGGGTGTTGTCTGGGAGGTTGTATTCGTCCCTAAGGGAGCGTGCAGGGGAGAGGACGCTGAGGTAGAGCTGCTGTCCCAAGTAAGCTCTCTCCCACATCTCCGACCTCAGATTCCACATTCCCGCGTTGTCTAATGTGGTCATGATGGCCGCCCACGATCCTGGGTACACCTGGATGTTGTGCCTACTCACGGCGTCCACAAGATTGTAGTTCTTCCTCTTCTCGGGGCTCCACCTCCCTGGCTCAATAGCCACGGCAAAGAAGGAATACCCGTCAAGGTGCCATGTCTGGATGGTCTTCTCGTGGTTCTCAAAGATTATCTCCACGAAGTTACGGAAGGTGGCATTGAGGACGTTCGGGACCACGAGGACCGGGGTGGTTCCTTCAGGTTCAGGCTCGTCTTTGATGCTGTCGTACTTGAACACCTTATCAGCCACTCCGAAGTACTCGGCGAGCTTAAGCGGGGTGGCTGAGTCTATGTGGGAGACACCGTTGACCGCATAACGAACCTTGCCGTTCACGCGGGCCCTCGAGTTGACGAGCTTGATGGTGCGGGTGATGTTGATCCCACCGTAGTGGTAGGATCCCTGAGGGTTGGGGCGGGCAGCGCTGGCGGTTAGGTTCCAGCGGAATGAGCGGAACTGGTTCATGGACCAGGCAATGCCAGCGGCGGTCTCAGGCGGGGGTGGTAGGAGCTCAGGAGAGGCAGGACCCTTGCCATTGGCATAGCGGAGGATGCTAACGGTGGTGAGTGGGTTCCTGGTGAACCTGCTGGAAGCCACCATGTAGTAGTCCTTGGGCTCTTGGTTGGCGGTGACTAGGACCGAGAAGCACTGACCAACGTGCACGTCAAGGGAGTCGTACACGTTCTGGACGGTGTGGGAACCCTCCATCTCCACCAGCTTCAGGGTGTGGTCTTGGATCCTGAAGTTGAGGGAGGTTTTCAGTCCGACGTTGCAGACCCTGTACCTATAGGTTTTGCCTGCCTCCATGGTGAACAGGGGCTCGCTGGTGACTCCGACCTTGCCGGACTTTCCATTGATCACGATGCCATCAGGCCTGCCGAGGGAGCGGCCGCTGTCCAATAGGTTCTTGAGAGATTTGTGGCCCCTGGTGAACCAATCCCCGATCATGACGCTGAAGTCGTCAGCGGGTGCATCGAAGGGGACGGGGATGAGAAGACGACTGTGGACTTGCAGGCCACCGAACCCGCCGGCTGCCCGGTGCAAGCCAGTGGTGGGGAAGTAGTAGAAGCTTCCGATCTGGTCCTTGACCTGGAAGTGGTAGGTGAAGTTGGTGCCCGGAAGGATTGGGCAGCTGGTTCCAGGGGTACCATCTTGCCAAGAGTTCTTCCTATGCTGGACGCCATACCAGGTCAGGAGGAAAGGCTCGTCGAGGTTGTTGAAGACGTTGACGACGATGTTGTTGTTGGAGGAACAGTTGATCTTCGGCCCGGGTAATTGACCATTGATGAGGATGCCTTGCTGGGGGACGCCCAAGGGGGAGATTGTCCCGTACGTAACGTTCCACTCGAAGAACAGGTAAGGGTCCTCGGCCCGTACTACGAACAATGCGGCTGCCGAAAGGCACAGCAACAATGCGACCTCAACGAACTTCAAGCTACCCATGGCTGGCCTGATCTTGATCTCTCTCCCCACTATATCACGCTCTCTTTTTTATTGGGTTTTTTATTATCTTCTTCTTCTTCTTGTTATTTATTTTCAAGAAGAAGGAGAAGGAGGATGAGGATGAGGATGAGGAAGGGTGGGAATGCCTTCTTCCAACACTTGAGATAGTCCCCTCTCCCACCCTTTCCCTTTATAGGCACGGACCCTCTCAATTATGACCTCTCAACACTCCCGCAAACTGCTCTACGGCTCACCCTTCTTTCTTGCACCTTCCGTTGCGGCTTTCCTTTCATTTTTCTCTGGTTTTTCCCCATTCTGTTTCATTTCCCCTAAGACTGCTCCTCTTCTCTCTCTCTCTCTGTGTGATGATGTGCACGTGGATGGAATTTTTCTGTGTGCGCAGTTCCTTATTATTATTACTATTATTATTGTAATTACTAATTTACTACTATTATTATGACCGACAAATGCTTGGCTTCTTTAGAACTTGATCTCCGTACAAGTTTTCAGCTCATCTATATGTGTGTCTAAGGTAGTTTGGTATAAGGATTCATAATTTCTTCTTTCTTAAAAAAAATTAAAATAACACCTCTAACAAACAGCTCTTCTTCTCTCTTCATGCATTTATTCTCTGTGTGCGCCTCTTAGTATAGCTATCTGGTTGGACTATGTTTGGAACCCAAAAAAGATAACAAAATAAAAGAGAATTTTGCTCTCTTTTTTCATATTTTTCTTTTCTTGTTCTTTTTTATTATCAAATTCTTGATCTAAATACAGTCTTAATTAAACCTTCGTGATGGAAACATTTCTTGGTTCTATATCTAGTTTCAGCCAAGCGGATTTAGATCTTCTCCATTTCATAGTCGGTCCATTCTATCAATCAATGAATTAGATGAAGTCATATTAAATATATTACCAAAACTACTTCTTTCTATTTTAATGTTTGTCTTGCATTATTTATTTAATGATTGTGCATGTGTGTCTCTTATTCTATATAGTAGATGATTTGGTGTGTAGAGTACAGCATACACACAGAAGATCATATTAACAGTTCTTATAGAATATAAGCTGATCGTTCATAGTCTTAGATGAATCAGACACACCAACAATAGAACCATAACACAATGTTTTAATAGGTCTGTCTTGACAATAGGGAACGGTATAGTTCCAACTCCTTGCACTAGTACACTTTATGTGTATTAAACGAGACTGTGTTGAGATAATTATTTTTATACTGATTATATAGAATAATTAATACCTCATAATTATTATGAGTGCTTATACTCTTAATCCTAATATAATAAATAGACACGTGCATTCAATGTTTATCGTTTTGATTCACAGAAGAGTGATATTCTTTGTGGGTCAATAAACTGGATGAGTTGGTTAATAACATTACGTGTATGGTGAATATTAATTATTGATGGAATTCACGTTCCGGCATAGGAATTGATGATACTTTCTTTAAGAAACTTATAATTTTTTATTATGTCAAATCTTACAAGTAGATTATGAATCCAATATATCAAATAAGTTAAGTAAAATGTCTCAAGGAATTAAATAAGTCTATTAAATTTAATTGTTAGTAATTTAATTTAATAGATGGGTATTTGTGATTTTAACATGGAGAGATAAATAAACATTTAACAATATGGAGCTCAAAATATAATTCTTAGTATGACAGGGAGTGCAATTATAATTCATTAGTGATATAAATTATAATTTACGTAATTAGGAATTAATTCTAGTTGGATCAGAAATCCTTATTTGCGTAGAAAGCCCTAATCATACTAATTCTATAATCTCTATTGTTGTCTCTATATATACGCATTTTGAGAGCAGCTAGGGTTACACTTGCTCATAATTGAGAGAACAAGTTTTTGTGAGGAAGAAAAACCCTAGTAGCTGTAAGCCCACTCTCTCTAGAGTAAGGCGTATATAAAGGATACAGTAAAAGTCTAAAGGTTAAATTCAGGCAATTGATTTATACTTCTTGTTGTTGCTTGTTGTTCAAGATCAAAGCAGAAGGATTTCAAAGTTCATACTTGCTATTATTCGGGGTCCAACTAGATAGATCTCGAAGTTATGATTCTAATCACGTAGATTAGTCTCTACTAATCAGATCAATTTTTTTGGTATTATGCGTATGCACTATAGCTGGGTCGTAAGAAATTCCGCAGTCTCGAAGAATTGGTATTAGAGCCTTGGTTGATACTGTATACGTAAAATACCTACCATGTTCTTCAAAAATCAGTTTCATGCATGCTTAGGGTAGAATATGAGTTTGTGCTAACCTCTGTTTGCAGCGTTCTGCCTCGTTATTATGGTCACATGAATGTATATTGTGTGATTATGTTTTTTACATGGTTCTTAGATTGTGAACTCCGGTTTAAGAAGGTATAGAGTTAAATGTAATATTTATTTTTCAAAGCATGTGAACTCCACTGTTTAGGAGATTTTGATTTATTATATTTTGGAACTCTATTGTTTTGGAGATTTTGATTTCTTGTATTCTGTAACTACATTATTATAGAGAATACGATATGTTATAATTGAAAAAGATGGAGCAACAGTAACGGTGCAAGAATTGGGCAGAAAAATGGAAAAACCATAAAGACGTAAGGAAAATTTTTAAGAACATGATGCGATATTTCGTTTAGGTTTCGAGGGCATTGCCCGACCGGGCAAATCGATCCCCGTGACCAGACCGAGCAAGTCGATCCCCATTATCAAGGGTAGTGCCCTCGAACCCCCGTACATCAACGAAGTGGGAAACAAAAATTCTTAGTGATGTCATGGTGTGATTAGACCCTTCATCACTTTGGAGTGACTTCTTGACCATAATAGTCAATATGTTAATTATATATTGTTTATCTTGTTTGTCTATGATTATTATCTTTTATGTTATTGATTGTTATGTTATTAACATGGGAGAACATGGATAGTAGATAAACAACCTTTAAGTTGTGTTTTAATTGTGTAAGTTTAAAATTTTAATTTTAGTCTATAAATGTTCAATTGGAGAGTAAAATTAATTCTCATGTTTTATTTTAAATATTTTTTTTCTAAATTAAGGGAATTTAAATTTTATTTGTTGCACATATATGAGTCATCAATATTGAAATATTATATTTATTTGATAATTAATCATATGACATCCCTCATGTATTAAATATCTAAGTGAGTGAAGGAATTTATTATATATAAATCCCATGGTCTCCATCACTAGTTTATAAGTAAAGTAATTTATTCTATTTCTTGATTTTAGCACCAACCTCCCCCTCAGATGGAATAAGTTGCGGACTCACTGAGTATAAACTCTAGTAGTTGTTAGTATTAGGTTAACTCTCCATCTGAGTAACTCATTATGGAACAATAAGTCTAGAATTTAGTGATGGTATACACTTACCTACAAATAATAGTATCCTCACCATCTGAGTCACTGCTATTATTTACATGACCAAAGCTAAGTTAGCTATTTAATTTTACTTGATATTGTTGGAGACTGCGGAATTTCCTGCGATCTGGCTATAGTGTATACGCATACTACCAAAAATTCTGGTCTGATTAGCATAACCTAATTTACGTGATTAGAATCGTACCTTCGAGATCTCTCTGGTTTAATCCCGAAAACAAGAATCAGCACAAGCACGAATTAGCAAGCTCGAACTCAGCCTTCAGACTTCTGTTGTATTCCTTGTACACGCCTTACTCTATAGAAAGTGGGCTCGCTACTGCTAGGGTTTCTCTTCCTCAAAAAATCGTGTATCTCTCAATTATGTGTAGAGTATGTAACCCTAGCAGTTCTTAGAGCGCGTATATATATAGGCTACAACAGGGACCATAGGATTAGTATAATTAGGGCTTCCTACGCAAATAAGGACTCCTAATCCAACCAGGATTAATCTTTATTTACGTAAATTATAATTCATACCACTAAGGAA